>JAQIXJ010002749.1:0-14866 GCA_034700185.1 Phthiracarus laevigatus
GTAGATAATTTGTTAATTATAAAGAGTAATTTTAATTTGTAAAATATTTTTAAAATTTAACTGATAATACTAATTAGGAATAATTTTGAAAATCTGACTAAACTCACTAACGTTCCATTAACGGTAGCAAAAATTGGTTAACGTTCCACAAACGGTGAATACAATTTTTTTCACTCCATTAACGTTCCATAACCGGTGCTATTTTCAAATTCCACTAACGTACCACGTTAATGGAGCTAAATTTTCAATCACTAATGTATAGTTATGGTATATCGTATTGTTTTCGTGCATTCTCTAATCATAAAAAACAAATCTAATATATATGTTTACCTGAACTAACGGAATCACACCGATCACTAATTGCATCCATCATACTCTATATCAATATTTGGCAATGATCCACATTTGAGCCCAAGAATTGCGTCGATTTTATGTTTGGTAGCGGTCATACACTTTTTTGTTGATGACGACGAACTTCTAAATGAAGGAAATGGTATGAGTTTACACAATCCAACAAAAGGTGATTTTTTAACAATTAGTTGAAGTTTGGCCTTTAATGCCTTATTATAAGTCTCTATCTGTTTTCATCATTGCCATTATTACTATGATTAACATGACCAATACCAATACCAATATCTCTGCGATTCACTTCACTTTTTAGTGTCCATATTTCAACCAAATTTTATTTTTAGTCTATTAAAAACTTGAATGAATGTTATTAAAATAAATTATTAATAATTTGGTTGAAACAGAGATATAGAGTATACCAATGGCATTATATAAGAACTATTGAAGCTAACAGTAACTTTGGTGAACAATAAATTTGCCGCAATTACTTGTGTAAGTGTTTAAGAAGATAAATTATCATTCGCGTACTCATTGGTTATAAAAAGGTGACAGACGCAATAAAAATTTGCTTATTAGTTGACTCCTATGTTGGGACCAATAGAACTTTCAAAACAGAATAAACAAGAATGAATGCAAAATTTTGTTCAGTACATTGTCGAAGTGTTGCGCTCGATATATGACAATACAGTATAAGGCAATTTGCCGCCCAATTCCAATATAATCATACGATACCAGATTTTCTCAGAAACGGTTTTACTAATTTTACTTTTTTAAAAATTACAGCTTAATTTAATTTATTGTGTTTTACATACTTATTTATGCTTTATTGAACAAAATTCTATTAAATTGCGTAAATTGAATTAAACGTTAATTTTATGGAAAATGCATTAACGCACATACACGTGCAACAGTGAAAAACAAAAAAAAATTCTTAAAGAGAAATTGTGTAACAGACCTAAATGTTAGTATTAAACAATTCACAGAACATTTATAAAGAGCTCACATTTTATAGTTTTATCTAATCTAATGAGTTATTTTAAAAATACTTTAATATTTATCTGAATTTATCCAAAACTTCCAAACTAAATTCATCGGTCGAGCTAGTGCGGACACACGAACGGACAGACGGACATGGTCAAACCCATAAGCTCGCTCTCTTTTCAAGAAAGTGTGCTAATAAAATTTTTTAATCAAACCAAACTTATTCGCAAACAATTAATATTGAACGCTAAATTATTGTTTGTTTTTCTGTTTTGCAAATTCCACACTGGAATATAATAGACATCTATTGTTAGAGTTTTAACATTATCTTGCAATGCAATACGCAGACACTAATGTGGCACATATAATTAATTATAAAGTGTAACTCTAACTTGACAGCCAGTTTAACAATAAAATATTGACAATGAAACTCAAGGCTTTTGTGCTCGGAAAAAAAGATTGCGTACAACAAATAAGAGATGTGAAAATAGTTTTATAAAATGCTCAAAATCGTTTATAAATCGTTTGATTAAAAGCCTAAAATGGTTTTTAATAGTTATTATAACATTATTGTTCAATCGTTAACTACCGATTTTCACTTCCGTAATAATAGTACGCAATACAACAGTAATAACGGACGAATTATATGCAACTGCCTTTTTTATTGAAATTATTATCTGTTTCTGTATTTTTATAACTGCTAAAATTTAATGCTCTGTTTTATATCTTTGGGGTAGGGGTAGGGGTATCGGGTACTGCGTAAGCTCATACTAGGTGTTCTCTATGTCTGCACGTGTTTACTTATTTGGGTAAAAATACTCCGTAGCTAAAGTAGCCTAATGTTCCGCCACGAAGTGGACTAATCAAACCTTCAGGCGTTTACACTATGGCAAAGTTGCGACCGATGCGCCCGAAGGTTGTGCAAGAATCAGTGCCGCGAATAACCGCACCGAAACTCTTAACGCAGCGTTACCGTTGCACTAAACCTTAACCTTAATTCCTTTATTAATTCTTTTAATGAAAATACAGAAAAAGACTGCCGAGTGAATTCTTTGGCAGAGTTATGCCGCTTTTTATATCATTAGGATCATGTGTCGTTACACTTGTAAGAGTGGTGTTGTTATTGTCAGAAACGTTGGCACTAAAGTGCTCATTATCAGCACACGTGTGCCTTAACTAAACAAATAAACCATTATATGTCTTTTTTATCACTTTCTCACAATATTATTGGCGTGGAGTTGGCTGTTCATTGTCAATATTGTTAGTGAATAGGTTTTTTGTTGATTATTTACAAACATCATAAATAAATAAATAAATATGTATATAGATATTTCACAATAGATACGGTCAATGGACGTACTTTCGAGTTATACTGTTAACTCGAAATCAATGTCAACTTTATTGAATTTTGCTTAATTTTATGGAATTTAATTTATTATTCACAATAAAAATATTTATTGTATGAACTTATTGAGTTATATGTACTGCATATATGAATAAAATATATATACAATAATTTATTTTTACATTTTAGTCTATATTGCTGATTGTGATTGTTGTGCAAAACTAGTAAACTCATTAATCTTTATTTTAAAATGATTTTCGAATAAAAAATGAATGATTCTATACTTTTAAGCGATGCAAGAGATTCAGAAATAAGTATTTTAAATGAAATTTCATTTTGATAAATCCAATTTTCTTGAGTTAAATTATTGCGTTAACTCGTTTTAAATTTTTCTAAACCTGTTAAAGCAAAAGTCAAGATAGTTGTTAACAGGTCAGAGTTAAGGTTAAAAAATTTTCAGGAGATAAACAAAATTGTTAACTTTTGACTTTTGTGCATCACTTATTTGGATTAACGGAGCAGAAGCGTGTTTGTAAAATTAAATGTTTGAATGATGTTTGGACTACATTGCGTACAAAATTGAATGGATAACATATGTTTTATTTCAAAATTCGATTCACAGCTGTCCGAAATGTGGGTTTAGCTGTTTCGTGGCAAAACTGCAAATAAATTAATAAACTAACAAAACAAATAAACTAATTTATTATAAAAGTTATTCTCCTATATTTAAGGTACATAATAAAACGTTAGCAATTTTAGCATAAAAGTAACAAATAACAATATTTTTAACAATAGCTATAGTGCAGTGAATTTTAAAAACTTAATTTTCTCTAACAAATAACAATATTTTTAACAATAGCTATAGTTCAGTGAATTTTAAAAACTTAATTTTCTCTAACAAATAACAATATTTTTAACAATAGCTATAGTCACTGAATAGTATAGTATAGTGCAGTGAATTTTAAAAACTTAATTTTCTCTAAAATTATTATTATATTTATTTACTATGCATAATTAATCGTTTTTCTAATTTCCGCATATTTTTTAATAGAACAGCATAATATGTTACTCAGCTTTTATTTTACAGTTTCTTTTATTGTTTTTGTTGTTTCGGCAAATCCTGTTCTGCCATGCATTTAGATTGCTCTTAATTATCTTTTAGTTGTTCCATTTTCACACGTTACGCAAAATCCTCCCATAATTATTTTAAATGTTAAACATTTGTCATCTAAGGTTAAAATGTATTACAATGTTTTCGGTCCGAAATCACCTGTAGCCTACATTTAAACGATTTGCAACCATGTGAGTGATCGACAGCTTATAACAGATGTATACTATATTTTTTCATCCAAATGAGTTTATTTAAATAGTTAATCGTTATTTAAAAATTTTAATTACTTTAGAATGCCTTCCACTAAAATACTTAAACACCTATTATGCTCGCAGTAATAATTATTTTAAATGCACATACTTTGCTGAATGCCTTACATAAAATTGATTTATGTTTTCCTATATAAAATTGCATCCTAATTCTTTTAAGAAAAATAATCATATCCCAAAAACAAAATTATATAAATTTTATAGATTTATTTTGCCCTGTAAATATGTGCCGCAGATGTTCATAGCGTCAATCGGTAGTGCGGCCATAGTGCTAGAACCCTTTTTTGCCTTCTACGGCCCTGTTTTGGATCGCAACCCATTGTTGGATAACTTTTGATTTATTGAGCATAAAATATTTCTATGTTTAGCGAAGTAACTCAAATATTTAATTTTTTGATTTTTCTTACTTATACTTACTTTAATGTATTTCTAATCAGTTGTTGATTTTAACTCATAATTGTGCACAAGTGAAATTGAATAAAGAGAAACTAGTCTTACAGTTAACTATAGTTATACTGCTTAATTGGTAAACGTGTTAAAATTCTCAGCACGGAAAAAATTTTTTAAAAGTGAGATATAAGTTAAAATTTGTTTTTTATAGTCAAGTTTTAAAATAAAAAGAATGTCAACATCTTTTTAGGTTTTTAACTGTTATTTATGAATTCAATTAACGTAGTTAATTCAAATATTCATTTTGAAATTAAAATACATTTAAAAAAGAATTGAGATATGGAATCTAATTGTTTTTTATTTCAAATAAAATCATACATAAGACTTATACACTTACTTGAAAAAAAGTTATTCTGATCGATCTCTTTTTGGAGATTTAATTATTATTTAGTTAACTTTTATACATTTATATGTGTAATCATATTTTACTTATGTTTTTACGAAATCGAATTAATTTAGGAAAATATTTTTCAATCTGTTTGCGCTGATGTCACAAATTTTTGGCAAATAGAGTTACAAACCACTATCCCCAACAAAGACTTCGATAATTACTACAATCACTTCTTCACCGACTACTTAAACGGCTACTTACACACCTACTGTATTCATTCTGCCAACAGCGACTCCGTCTGGTTCTATAAAATTAAAAACATTTTTATTATTAAATTTTCATGTTGTAATAGATATTTAAAATTGATATTAAAACGAACCGTTAAACAATTAATAATTGATAGAGATTTTTAGTAAAATAGTATTTGAATTATTTTCCAATTTTTTACATTTAATCCACTATCATGGGATTTTAAAAATATAGCATTTTTAATAAAGCCGCTTGAATTAAGACAGAATCCTGCACTCACATCCCTAATTATTTTACCTTTAGTTTTGATTATATGTCTATATTATATTCGGCGCGTTTAGTTAACATGTCTTTTCCTTTAGGCGCCTTTCCGACAAACTATTTTCTTCAATCGCTTATTCGTTTCGATAATCGTTGCTTCGCTAAAAATTCTGTAATATTAAAATAAACGAATGACGATACAGTGATTTTAAAAAGTAATTTTTATTATTTTTATTATTATTAGTTGTAATTATTATTTTCAAAGAAAAATTATTTTTCGTCTTCGTAATCTATATTGAAGAAATAAGTTACAATTTTATTGCAAATAAACTTAAGATTTATTTATGCCGACTGTTGATTCAAAGATCTGTGCAAATTTTATCTATCCTCTGACATATTTAAGCTCAAAATTTATTACAATTTTAAGCTCTTCAGCTGAAAATTACTTTAGCAATCGTATGATATGTAATCTCACGCCAATAAATAGCATTAAGTATGCTTACTGTTCAAGAAATTCACTAATTTCCCGTTTCTTATTTATTCGATAAGCAGACAGAAGTTTTCTAATCTTTTCGGCCTTGATTTCCGTACAGTGGCCTAAAGGTCGTCCTCTTTTGCTTTTTAAGGCAATTTTTTCTAGTCGATAAAATTATATATACAGTATATATAAAATAATTCTATTAAAGTCAATAAAATTTATTATATATCACTGAATTTATAAATAAATTAAATTTCTTTGAATGTCTTTGAGTAATCTTTTCTGCGCTTTATTTTATTTTAAAACTATTTGCCAGTAATTAACTGTTTTCCGAACATAATTATATGCTTAAATAAATAACTTAAAAATAATAGAGATTAAACACTAACTTACATGTTGGTATAAATTTTAATAAATGCCCTTTATTTCCACATTAGCCAAGTAATCGTTTTCGATTTCGCTTTAACTTTCAATGGTAACCTCAAATTCATTGTATGTCTGTTCATTGTTTATGTTCTCAATATTAATGTTTGAATCATTTGTTGAGTTTGTTGACAATAATATGAAATTATCTTTAATCACATCGGAAGCACGGATTCTTGAATAAACCTATATTCCTCTGGAATATTGGACTCATTTAATAATTTAATTTGATTAAAATATTGAATAATAACCAATTCTAATTTTAGCAAATATAATTGCGAACAAAAGTTCATAGTTAAAAGTAATTTTTTTTAAAAAGTAGAGTGAGAGAGGATTTAACTAAATTAAAATTACATAATTCCAAGTTATTTCAAATAATGGTTCATTCTGTTAGATAGAGTTAATAACAACGGTCTCATCATTATCATTGTATTGAACCAAATTCGAAGTCGAATTATCTTATGTATTTGGTTCATTTTTAGAATTCATACCAACTGTTTATCCTATTGGTCTTGTTGACCAAAACCAATAAGGTCTTCGATGCACATGTTTAATAATGTTCACTGAAAATAGCTATCGCTCTAAAAAGTACTGAACTTTAACTCTAAGATGGAGAAAGTTTGCGCCCTAATGAAGAGATTTCGTCGTTGTGAAATCAGCAAATTAAAACTAGAATGAACATTATAAATTGCTCACTTTGATTTAAATATTTTTTAAGTAATACGATATGCTCAATAGTTTAGCGAATTAATAGTAAATTCTAGAACGGTTAAAAATTCTCTCGATTTCGACCTCTTTTGGTCTCATCAGTACGGCGTAGTCCTTACCAGACAGCCGTAGATCGAGACGCACCCAATTCTCGCGTCCAAGCGTGGCCTACTTGGTAGACAACCCTGTAATTGTGTTCCAACTTTAACCACGCTGACTGCACCGTCTATCTGAATTGGTCATATACTCAGTACATGCCTTATTGCAAATCCTTAGTGCAGCCAAGGAGAGAAAGGGGGACGTCTCGACCTGGACAAGAACCCAGAAACTCAATAATGATAAGCATTATTGAGCTATTATTTTATAAAGGGTTAGGGGGGTTCGAATATTAATTTTTTTTCTCTCCTCCAACCTATGAAAAAGTAAAAGATTAAGTATTAAAGAATTAAAAATAATACATGTTATCATAATTACCTATTTACAAATTATACAAATCACATTAGAATATAGAAAGTTAATTACAGAATAATCTACATTACCGAAAACTGTCCATTACGGCTAACTGGCCGATACTGCATATTGTCCATTATGGCAAACTGTCCTGTTCTCAACACTCTATTGTGGCAAGTTGTCCATTACGGCAAACTGTCAATTACGATTAACTATCTATTACATCAAACTGTCCATTACAATGAACTGCCAATTAATGTAAACTACCTAGTACATCAAACTGTCCATTACGATGAACTGCCAATTAACGTAAACTACCTACTACATCAAACTGTCCATTACGATGAAATGCCAAATAACGTAAACTACCTATTACATCAAACTGTCCATTACGATGAACTGCCAATTAACGTAAACTACCTAGTACATCAAACTGTCCATTACGATGAACTGCCAAATAACGTAAACTACCTATTACATCAAACTGTCCATTACGATAAACTGTAAAATACGGCAATCTTTCCAATAAAATAAGTTGTATTCAATACGGTATACAGCCCTTTACGGTAAACTATTCATTACGACAAACCGTTCTTTACGGTAAACTGTCCATTGCGATAAACATTCCTCTACGGCAAAGTGCCCTATTCGGAAAACTGTCATAAACAACAAAATTTCAATAACGGTAAACTGCCCATTGAGATAAACTGTCCTCTAAAGCAAACTGTCCATTACGGCAAACCGTATTCCTGGATAATCTGTCCTCTACGGCAACTTTCCAAGTCAGCAAAACAATGGAACTCAAAGAAAATAGTATTGAAAACTATGAACCGTTACAGTCACAGACAGCTAATTGATAGAATTTGTGGATATAATTTAACGCAGGATGAAAAACCTTAAACAACACACAATTCAATACTGCGTTTAGATGTGAGACAATAAATCAATTAAGCTCTGGACGTAACATGAAAGGTTTGAATCCTATGGGGCTCTCAACAAAATCAAAAAAAATTGAACATGATTCTTGTTTTAGCGGCATTTAAGAGCCCTAATTGGGAAGAAATACATAGAACCCACAACTGAAAAATATACTTAAAGCTATTAAGAATTCGAAGAAAAAATAAAGAATTTGGATTTTGTTCCATTAGACTTGGCAATTCACAATAGCCTCCCCAACCAACCCCTATTCCAATAAATAAAAAAAATGTTAATTCCTGTCTTCCTATCTATAAATAGGACACATACACCTTACAAATAGCGGTTTCTAAAGCTCAACATTCCACAGATAGTTCTTAGTGTCAAAGTATAGGTAAAGCCACGAAAATTATTTGGCATACAATAAACTACAAATCATATCAGAGTTTGACAATGCATGATGTTCTGGATAAAATCCAACATGTTTTCCACAGACCTAAAATAATTTCAATTAAACTTAACAAAAAATTAATCTCAACAAACATTCTTAGTCCTCTTATCATCAATTAATCACTGTTGATTTGATTACTATTATAAATAACACAAGTGTATAATTAAATAAAAATAAAAACTTTTTTCAACATACCTTATTGCATCATACTAACTACTCAACAATTGCTAGTGCAGAAAGTTTGAAACTTCATCCGAGACGTCCATGGTTAAATATGATCACAAACTTGAACATATGTATTCATCTATGAGATCAGTTAACTCATGTGTAGTAACAATTAATAATAACAAATAATAATAGGTATTTAAGGCGTTTTATTTGAAATCAAGGAAGACGAATAAATATAGCAAATACTATGGTTAGTTGCATACATACATTTGCAAAGTAAAACCAATGTTGAATTAAATAACATATCATCGACCAAGGCAATGAACCAGTTCAGGCTACCTTTAACCTAAAAATTCTATAATAACACTACATTCCTTCAAGTCTCTTGCTTTTATACTCTATATTAATGTTGCTTCAGCAAAAAGTATGTATCAGCTACTCCTTTTGTCAAGACCTTCGAATTACAAACTACATGAACTACTAACAAGAACGATAAACACCAAAATCGTTTGATCCTCCTTTGTAAAAGCTTTCTATAAAAGTACATAACCAAAAAGGGTGTTTTGTCAGGTTCCCCAATTGTGAAGATCTATTCTCATTAACAAAACAATAACTACCATAAATATTTGAAACTTGTATAAGAAATTTGATAAACTGTACTAATGTAGAGTAATATATTTTTTTAAACCTCGTTTTTATTCATCACTTTTTCTTTTCAAACCCCGTTTTCATTCATCAACAATTTCTTCCAACCCATTTTTCACTCCAAACCGTTTCTTTTCCATCCAATTTTCACTCATCACCTTTTCATTTCCTACACCGTATTATTCATCACCAATTTCTCACAGCCAATTTTTCTCTTAACACCGTTTCTTTTCCATCCAAATTTCATTCATCACCCTTTCTTTTACTAATCCGTTTTATTCATAACCAATTTCTCCTAACCCATTTTTCTCTCAACAACGGTTTTTTCATCACATTTTCATTCATAATTTTTTATTTTCCTACCCCGTTTGCATTCATCAATTATTTCTCATAACAACTTTTTCTTTCAACGTTGTTTCTTTTAACTATAATTTCAAGCAACATATAATTGACGTGAAATGACTATTATTGGTGTACTAACGTAAATAATCTTATTATTTTTCTCCGTATAAACTTCCACACGTAGATCCAGTTTGTAGTATTAAGTACTGTAAAATAAGCTCTAAAAACACCAGAAAATGGATCAAAAAACTTATTTGGAGGTTCCAAACATAGAATAACAGTATTAAGCCTTGAAATTTTTAAACAATTAAATGCATATATGTTTTATAAATTTTCAATAGTTTATTGTAATAAATGGTATACAAGTGATTATAATGAGCCGGACAATTTATTAATTAATTGTTTAAAATGTGTAATAAGATATAAAATATTAACTTTTGTTAGCTTCTAGAAATCAATCTTTTTAGCGTGGTAATTCAATATATTCACTAAATATGGTGTTATATTATTTAAAATATAAATGAGTTCAACAATTTTTATATAACATATTCTGATTGTGTCTAAAATGGTATTTGTTTTATGATTTAAATAATTTAAGCAAATAAAATTTTTACCGCTTTTGCTACATTAATTAATCCAAATTAAATGCTTCATCCAAACAATTGTTAATAATTTGATGATTTGGGTCAATCCATTCGTTATCGTGATTAATATCCACGTTGATCTCATCCAATAACTGAAGTTCGAACTCATCCAAATTAATTTCTTCGTACATTACTTCCATAATTAGTTGTTGATTTTGTTCAATTAAATTGTTTTCATTTAATAGCTGCTGCCTTACAAATTCTTCCAAATTGAATTCGTCATCCATAACATTCATTGGTTCAGTTAAATTGTTGTCATTAATTAGCTGCTGCATTACAAACTCATCCAAATTGAATTCTTCATCCATAACATTCATTTTTTCTTCAAACTGTAAATTTACACAATATCTATTATACGAATGACAGTTGAAACAGTAATGATAGTAACGCCGCTCTCATTATGATTTTCGGGTAGACCTTATATGAGTACACTAAGCTATTTTTTATATCAAGAGTCTAGCACCTCCAGGAGGCCCGCTATGATTTTTTAAAGTTTTGGTCACGTGACCTGATTATCTCGAGAACCGTACGCCCTAGAAGAATGGTTCTTTTTTTGTTGTTTATATATTGGTTAGTAATTAACGGTAAACACGTCTTGAAAATAATTCACCATTAGGGGGCGCTGTAGTAGTGCCTTTTGTAATTTGACACCTCTGTTTAACAAAGAAGGCGTGGTCTGACAAAAATGTTTATATGGAACAAAATGTAGCCCATATCAACTTTAGTTGAGAAAGTTTTTGTCCCATCGCATTTTCACTTAAGGGGGTGGAACAAAAAAATTCTAAAGTTTCACCGCTAGGGGTCGTGACCACTATCTATCTCAAGAACGGTACATTCTATTAGAATGGTTCTTTTATAAGTATGCCTATAATAATAACATAATAATAGTTATTGTGTTTCATCCTCTTTACGGAGTAAGGGGGATGACCTAGGCCAGGGGCCGTCTTGTAAATATAATAATTGAGTTGACGCTTTTGTAAAAGTAATTTTATGTATTAATTAATATAATTATAAACTTTAAAAAGTTTCCAAGATCAAATACAAGAAAATCAATCGTTTATAGTGCTATCGATATGAATTTACAATTAGTACAAAATTTAGTTATTATCTGTATTATGGTTTACAAACATTTATTTACAACAAATTGTCATGTAATTTAATTGCATATAACCACAGCACATTTCGTTAACGGTTTTCTTTCAATTAAATAATGCGAGCTCCAACCAGAGCACCATCTCAAATCCCAGGGGGTTGTCGCTAACGCGATCCCTTTAATCCCGTGATATTCCGGTGCTCCGGCTAGCTCTCCGACACCGGTATGTCCTGATGGGTCGGAGACTCACAGGCCGTCTGTTTGTCCGTTGCCTGTGAGGCCGCATGGTCCCCTGATCGGGTAACCAAAAGGGCCGTCGCCCTTCTGCAAGATTTCGGATGGTGTTCCTGATCGGTACACCAACCGATCGCACTACCCCTCCTTATCGACACAGTTAATAGCTAATTGGCACTACATATTTAAATAAGTGGCACACTTACTTAATAATATTTATTTAAAATATTGACTGATCGTCAAAAAAATACTCGAAATAAATTGGAAGTTTTATCTTTATATATGTTTAGCCTGTGAGGATAACCGTATGTAAAATATTTCATCATACCTCAAATATAAAAAACGCATTTCATAATATTCATATCATACCCTAGACTATCATATCATTATAATCTAATTTAAAACATATTTAATATTTCTTCCAAACCATAAAAACATATTTCATAACTAACCCAAACAATCTATTTACCCGGTTTAAGCTTCTATAAGCGTTATATTGTGATCACAATTACATTATTCGTTTTATAATTATTAACGAATTAAACATAAATAATACATACAACATCTAAGAATCTGAAGATTTGATTTGATATTTCACTTAAGGTTTTAATTTTTATCGCGACAGTTAATGAATATCTCTAATTATAATATAGAAATATAGACAAAGATTATGTTTTTATGTGTTTAAAAATTAGCGTCAACACTCACTCACTGTTATATTTATTATGATAACTCACACACGGTAGTCGTGTCTCATCTCTCTGTACAGGTATTTATTTCAGTATTGCTTTGAAAGGTAAACATTATGCAATAAATACGGAAAAACTAAATTGTTCATGGTTTCGATGGGTTCGAGTGAGAAGTGTAAAAATGTTCATTTTAAGTAAATCACAATTATTTGCTATTCTACAATGCATATATTTATTGGACCATTTTGAGCACAATTTTTATTGTATCTGATAGAGGAATATAATTTTCTATAATAAACTCGAATCTCATTGAAAGGAGTTGGTTTAACTACATTTAATAATTATTTTTGTTATTTTAAATAATAATTGCTAGAATATTATTTTTCTAAGCAAAATTCAAGTTTACCATAATTCAATAAACTATACAATAAAATCGAATAGATCAATCATAATCGGCAGATTTATTTTACAAAATTTTTATATATTTTCAAATTTCTTTAATAAAAGATACTAAAATATAATTATGCCAATTATATTGAAAGAATTGAATGGCAATAAAATTTTTATGTTGATAAATTTCGATGATTCTTTATATAATATGGAATTTATTTTTAAAAATAAATGCTGTTTATTGTGCTTTTTAGTAAATCTTTATGGCATTTTATAGCGCTAGTAATGATTTGTTGACAATTTTTTTGTGAGGCTTTAATAACACTAATATATCTGTAGGTAAGCTCAAACGGTAGCAACAAATTTATGCATATCGATACGCATAAATTTTTAATGCAAATTTACATCCCGCTATTATTTTATTTTATGACAATAGTCGTGGGCTATAGATACATTTATACAATCGATTTTAGCGAATCAGCGTAAATAATTGATTGCCAGAAAATATTAAATCTTTTTTTTTGCTATTTAATATTTCACTACACTAAAAACTTCAGTTTTGTTTGTCACTAATCAATTATCAATTCTCAAGTAAAATAATTTTTTAAATAATACAGTATGTTGACCTGTGTAGTGAAATAACTACAAACAAGTTATAACTTGTTTAAACTAAATCAGAGTGCAAATACAATTTAGATTAACGCAAATAATTAAAAATATCACTGAAACTCAACTCAAATGTTAAATTACTGAACGACAACGAGTTTTCAAACAGGGGAACGTTAACAATCTGAACGCTAACGCTATGAATGTGAATTTGCTGTATAGTGTTAGCTATCTTTTTTGTATTTTTATTTTTACAAATAAAACATCTTCTTATGGCGATCTTAACATTCCTTTCTAATAGGCACAATTATTACTAAAGTCTGACGACCTTAATATACACTTTGAATTTGAAGCCCCTAAACATTTTACAATAATTTAGTAATCATTTCCTGACCCAAGTATTTTTGTGGAATTCACCTAACGATTTTCGATCATCACAGTCAGCAATAATATAAAAATAATTTTTTGCTAAAGGCATAAATGCCAACGAAATCTTGGTCTAAACAAAGTTAGACCAACTCTTAAAAATTTTCGAAAAATATCTATACGTTAAAAAACCTCAACCAAACACAATACAACTTTAAAAGTTTGCCAATAGTTCGCTAACAAGTGTTTAGATAAGCTTATTGATTCAAAAACTTTAAATAAAAGGTCAACCTTCAGCCTTGAAAAAAGAACTGGTGATATTTACTGTTCGAAAATTCTCTTAAATTTAATAACGATACTGAAATATATCGATAATAACCAACAGAAAAAGTAAGAAAATTAAATGTGCACGAACAACGAATCAAACCTGAAACTCTAATAAAATTAATTTGTTTGCTCTTACGGAATATGAAATCAACTATTTTGTAAAACGGTAATATAAAAGTAATATTTTAAAACTTGCGCAATGACTATCTAGTTATTTAACAAAAACTTTTTAAAACTGTATTCAATTTTAAACATATTTTTTGAGCGCAAAGTATTGTTTTAATATTTTTTAGGTTTAAATTAGTGTAATTTCAATATGAAATTTTCAATTTCAATTGCATTTCTTTTTCGATTTTTAGATTTCAATAAATTAATGAAATTTTTATTTCAATTAATCAAAATATAAATGTATAATTTATTAGCATTTCAATTTCGAATTTCAAAAATGGAAACAACACTAGTTTAAATTAGAGGTTGAAAACGGGTCCCGTGGAAAGCGGGAGGGAGTGGGAATTAAGCCAAACTTTGCGGGATGGGAGGGAATGGGATTAACTTAGAAACTAACGGGATGGGAGGGAACGGGAATAGTTTA
>JAQIXJ010002750.1:0-14864 GCA_034700185.1 Phthiracarus laevigatus
AAAGGAATTGTACACATAAGTCATGTATTTATTTCACTGATGAACGCAATACTTGTAACACAATAAGTTTAACCGATATTTATTTTACAGTGAATAATAATTTATATGCAAAATTCAATAATAAAATATCTGATTTCTACTTAACCGGTTTCGATGAGTTAAAAATTTCTTAACTTTAACTTTAACTCACATCAAAATCTTTGACTTTAACTCTTAATTTAACCGGTTAACCTGTTAAAAAGTTAACCGTGTTAATATGTGCATCTATAATCAATATAGGTCGCAATAAACATCTATAACTGAATTAACATTAGAATCTATCATTATAAATAGTTTCTCGTAAAAATTATTTATTCCTATTAATTTTGAAATTTAAAAATTTTTGAAGAGGTTTTAATGATTTGAGCAATGCACGATATGATAATATTGTGAGGTACAATATATTGAAATAACACTTAAAATTTTTAATACATTTTTGAAACTTTAAAGTTTTTATTGTAATTTGCTTTGGTGAATAAAATTTATCATATGAAGAATATTGATTTTTTATGTTTTAAAAATCCTGAACAACAGCAATAAACATTAATGATATATATTATTCTTTACTATTAAAAGTTTGAATTACATATTTGACATAAATGCACGCCATTATTTATCAGTATAATTTTTTATTAACAATGCAATCAAGTAGTAAACAAAATAATATTATTTGACTCATCTTGAAAAATATTAAAACCTTAATTTCTATGTATGTTTTGCATTCTAATGATAAATAAAAATTAAAAATTGTTTGTCTTTATTTTCCACATTTGAAAACATATATGGCAATAGTTTAAAATCAATGATTTTCTCTATATTCCTGTTATTCCAGTATTACTCCATTGAGAATGCATTGCATTGCGTAATTCGCATTAACACGCATAACGCAGTCGCGTATGAAATTCGTAGTATACTATGTACTAAAGAATTAGCTCTCAGTCACGTCGCCAGGAATAGACATGACTTTGGTTAAAATATGCATTTTCCTTCTCTTTCATATTGTTTAAAAGTTTGCTTACTTTCAATTTGTCTTTTGTATGACTATGATTTCGTTGGTTTTTTATAATTTATAGTTCACAAGTAATTTTATTATAAAAGTTACTCTGGCAAAAAAATTAAGAAAAACTGTTCAATTAGATACCATTTTCACTTCCTGTCACTCTAATAGTCTACAAAAATTCCATAAACTTAACAAAATATTATATTGACCCTAAATTTCTCTTTTTAAATAAGCAGAATAAAATCAATTCTAAATATAAGAAGCTGTTATACGTGAGTAGGATGTGACGGACACGTAAACATGAAGATAGATTCAAATACATATATCTGCCTTATAAAGTTAATTATAAAAATTAAAGATTTAATTCACAAATTTAAACAACAAAAAAGATTCACTAACAGAACAACAACTACAATATTTTAATTTATTAATAATTGAAATAAACTAAGAATGTATTATTATAAAAAAATTCATGTAAAAATTAACAATTTTAAAATTTAAAATTTAAGAAGAGATTTTTATTTTTATTCAATACAACTAGTTTTACAAAGTAAATGTTATTTTATTTCAATACAATTAAAATAATAAAAATTTGTCAAATAAAATTTTATATACAAATAGTCTTGTTTATGTTTTAGACAAATTTTAAAGCTACAAAGTTTTTAAAATTATAGGGTTATAAAGGAAGTTATAAAAAGCATATGCATAGTTTTAGTTTATTGTTTTATAGTTTTATAAACATTATTTATTAAAGGAAAGTTTCGCGTTTTCTGAATTATTACCGCGTTCCTACCTATTTATCAATGTGTATGTGTTTAAATTATCCTAATCCTTATTGTATTCATCATAAATTAATTAATTGTTCGCAATCAGTGATATTTATGGCAAAACTAAATATATTATAAAAACTTTAGAATTTTTAACAATAAAAAAATGATTCTTTTGAAATAATAAAATATTAGTTTTTAATGAAGCGGATTTTTTAATTTTGAGTTATACATTAAATCATAGTTGTATTTAGCAAATTTTGAAATTATAATTATAATAAAATGGATTTTAAAGGTGCTTTTTATATGTTTAAACTATCAACTCATAACATTGAGCCTAAATTTTCAACCGAAAAATTTAAAACAAGAATTGAAAAATGGGTGTCGAAAGTTTTACAAAAGAATTGGAAAGATATTTATAAATTATCAGAAGCAGCTTCACTTACCAATCCACAGGCAAATGATTTTGGTAAAGTTTTATTACTTTCGAAATACATTGTGGCAACACTTTTATGGGATGATTATATGGATCAACATATGGAAGAAGTTGACAAATGGTGTTTGTTCTATAGAAATGGTTATAAAGTAAATGATTGTTATGTCGAAAAATTACAGAGGAGTGTTCTTTTGGATCTGAAAAAACAAATGACACATAAACTATTTTCCAAATTAATAGAATCACATATTGAATGGCTAATGAATCTAAAAATGGTTAAAAACTTGCTAGAAAGTAACAATATAGATATTGCAAAATTTTCGAAAGTCAGAGAAATAGATATTGCTATGAAACCATACCTAATTATGACAGAATATATGCTTGGCATAGAATTAGATGACGCTATACTTAACAATCAATTAATAAAAGATTTCCATCAATTAATATATAAACAATGTTATATGGCTAATGATTTAATTTCAATAGAAAAAGATTTAGAAGCCAAACTGGGAAATAATAATTATTTATATCTATTGAGTAAGATTAAAAATATATCATTCAATGAAGCTGCAAAACTTATAGCTTTGGAAATTGAAGAAATTGATAAACAACTTAAAATTTACAAGGATAAAATTATTAGTTCCGGTATTATTATTCCCGAAGTTTATTTAACAGAAGCAATAAACAACTCACATGGAGCTATTCGATTTATGCACTCTTCTTCACGATATAATTCTAAATAAGTTTGGACTATTGATGGTCATCTTGTATTGATTTGATTTAAGCCAACAAATCCATTAAATAGCGCAATAAAACAGCAGAGACCAAAAAAACAAACTTTAACTTCAATGTAGAACTTTTTCCGAATTTTGCGTTGTTGACCAGATTTACAATACATAATTGATTACTTTGAAAATTAATGTTTTAATAAAATATTTTATTTAAAAAAAACAAATAAATAAATAATTATTTATAATTTAGAGATTTTATATAATGTATTATAGCGAGCTGTGAATTAATTTTTAATATCGTAAATTTTTTAACAATTTTTTTAGAAGTCAGTTTTAAAATAATTTAGAAATCTTTTTGAATTTCCTATGTTGATTAAGATATTAAACAAATTTGTAGCAATTAAAAAATATATGGAAATGGTTCGAATGTTATTTTTTGTTTTTTGGTAAACTATCTGATCACAATTAGTCGCTTGTAAAAATCTTTTTAATACTAAAAACAATATGTTCATTGCAAACTTGACACCGATGCACATTGTTTTCCAGTGCCGAATTTTTATGCTGGTTAACTTAATTTAACAAAGACTGTTACAATCTAGAACCTATCGGCTATGAATTTCTAAGGATTTTCCCAGTATTTCGAGTCATTTGAAATTGAAAATTGATTGACAAAAAGGATAGAACCTTTTAGAATTGGTTTATTTTCTATAAATATTCCAAATTAATTTATATTAACATAATTTATAAAGCAAAACTACTTATAATTATTTAAAATTAATTACTTCATAGTTTATTTAAATATAGTTGATTACATTATTAAATATAATTAATATAAAATAATGCTAAGTTAAAATTTCGGGTTTGAAACAGTGTCCTGCAATCATAAAATATCCCTTCATGACACCTGTTCCACTTTTCCTTCATCAACACATCCTTACAATTCCCAATAATTGCTAGAACCGTAATATTATAAGCCGTTATAGCTAGTTTTATTTTTGTTGTTTATCTTGCTTTATTTTGTATATAAAAATTAAAAACTTGTTAAATTTTTTAAAAATCATCAATATTATAGAGTGTCTGGCTCCTTTCTAACCATTATTTTAATTTGTTATTATAGAAAATTTTGTTTATAGAATTTTATCATAACCTTTATTTAAAATAGCATATGCCACAGAAGTCTGAGTAGTAAAATGTATTACCATAACGATCATAACATCTAATTTTTGTAAAGTTTGTTTATTCGCTACCATTATCTTAAATTATATTTATTGGAAACTATAAAACGATATATAAAACGGTTTATGCCACAGTAAAATGTGCTTCATTATCTTCAACCCCATTAGAGGCAAATGCTACTGAAATCCAGATCAAACAACTTTATTGGCCCTTATAAACGGCAGATGCCAATAAAAATTTAACTTTATTATAGCTTATTTAGCAAGATTTTATCCCTTTTATAACTATTTTGAGCCTAAAAATACTTAAAGGACAGTTTTACAGTGGCAAATGCTACTCAATGTTTACCTTAATTATAGCTCTTTTCTCTAATTTTGAATATAATCCTCAAATCTTTGTCAATTTTGACCAAGTTTTTCCCCATACTGACCGATTTTTTACACATTATTACACGATGTTTGACGCAAATATGGACAGACGGACATATGGACAGTGTTTATTTTTTGTGCTTAATTTCACCTTCGTTATAAATATTACTTCAACGAGTGTTTAGTATGTTTTTATTATTTTTTTGTTTAGCTATCGATAAGTTAATATCAAAACTTTTATATACGCGCAATTAGACGCGTGTTATATAACGTGTTAGTTTAAGTAGTAAGACGAGTGAGACCAAAATTATTTACTCATATTTATCCCAATATTAACCATTTATGACCCGATTTTGTGTCAGTTTGACCAATTTTCCCACATTTTTTAATCATTTTTGACCCAATTTAAGCATTGTTTTGCCACCCTTGAAGCCACTTTTCCCCAATTTAGTTCAGTTTTGCCTAAATTTTTGTGAGTTAAAAATTTATACACACTAACAGAAATACAGACAGTATGTCTACAAAACCACTGACACACAGGTGGAATACAATAGATGACTTTTACAAAGTGAGCTAAAAATTATCGTTTATATAATAAATATATTATAGCAATTAATTACTATCTATTTTATTACCAATCATTTTTATAATTAATACAAAAATACGTTAAAACAATACCAGAAATTAAAATATTATGTTTGTATTTTTTTAAATAGAAGTTTATAAGGAACTGGTTGTAAAATAACAGAAGAAATAACATTACAATCTAAATCGTTTTCTTGTGGTCCGTTCTCAAGTAACAAATTATAACCATCTGTTGCCTGCATTAAACAAACTAGTTCTATAAATAGTATATCTGGTACCAGTTTTTCTGCAACACAAATTCTTTTCCCAATTCCAAATGGAACAAATGCTGCTTTTCGAGAGGAAATAAATAAACCATTTGAGTCCAGAAACCTTTCTGGAATAAATTCATTTGGTTTTATCCAATGTTTAGGATCATTTAAAATTCCGTAAAGATCAACAAAGAACACTGTATGTTTTGGGAATAAATATTCACCTGCAAAAACACGAGTGGTAAACACAAATTTTTGCATTAGATTTTTTAAATTGTTATAAAAAGTTAACATTACTCTAATGATTACCAATATTAGTACTAATTGATGTCTTGTGAAACATTCCAAATGATCCCATTCCGAATCTTAAAACTTCAAATACAAATGCATTCAAATAATGAAATTTTTTTCTGTCATCAAATTCGGGTGCTTTATCTCCTAAAGTATAAAATAAGGTAACGTTTAAAAATTTAAAAGAAAAAACGAAGTGAATAGGAAAGTAATTTTACATAAGCATTCAATTAAATTAACATTAATTAGCACACTGATTAGCTTTATTTAATTTAAAGCAATTAAACTTTTACAGCATTGTGATAACAATAGTTATAATTATTTTTTGTAACAAATGAAAATTTAACTTCTATTTTGAATAGAAATATAGGTGGATATTTAATTATCTAAAAAAAATAAATACAAGTATTTATAACAAGTTCTCAGATTACCTAAGGTAAATTTAATCTCTTCTCTTAATTTTGTTTGAACTTCAGGAAAATGCGATAAAATTAACAACATCCAATTCATTGTAATAATTGTTGTTTCGATTGCGCCTAAATTTATTGATCATTATTAAAACAAGTTTAATAAATATTTTTAACATACCTATAAATAATGTAAATAATAATGTCTTAATATTATTATCATTTAAAAATGTTTTTCTATTTTTGTTATTGTTTTCCTCTTTACATTTCGAAGAAAGCAACTCATCCATAATGCTGTTTGTTTTTCCAAACTTGTACGCATTTTTACTATTCTCAAATAATTTGTCAAGAAAATTAGCTACATATTTAAATTTCTCTGTTGTATTAAATTGTAAAAAATATTGTGTTATTGGCATTAAACCAATTACTATATTTTTAATAAATTCCAAATTAAGCTCATTGAAACTTTTATGTAGTTTATTCAAATCTTGATCCCAAAAAGATAAAGTTTGCCCGTAAATCAGTTCAGCCATGATCCGATATGTGGTATTAGCCAAATAAAAATCAGGATTAAAGGGTTTTTCATATTCTTCAGTTTTAATTACGTTTATAACTTCATTTACAATTTTATTAATCATGACGCAAGTTCTAATATTTGTTGTGATTTGCCTTCAATATATAAAGTTGATTTTACACAAAATAATTAATGTCTTTTTAAAATATTATTACTTTCTTAAAGTAGTTATGAACTGCTTTTAATTAAAATAAAAATTTATATTAAATATTATTAAATAAGAAAAAATATTTTTATAAGGTATCTGCTTTATGAATATAAGATTAATTGTTTTTAAGCATATGGTGACATGATTATGGCAGAAACACTTTATAAAAGTGAAACCGAAAAATACGGCGGAATTATTTACAGATTAAATTAATAAATTGTTTTCGCACGACAATCTAGTCAAATTAACAAAAAAGAATAAAATTTTAAAACTAAAGTTCTCCATAGTTAATATAACTATTACGATAAAAAATCAGCACTTTTTAAAAACAATTTTTTCCAAAATAGATCTTTAAAAAATTATTTTATAGAAAAATTTAATAATCATTAAATTAAAATTTTCTAATTTTACAAACACAAATTTTCTGACTTTTAAATTCCCTCCGATAACAGTAAGTTAGAGAAACTTTTAATTGACAAGTTTATTAAACTTACAAGCCACACGTTCTCTAACATTTGTTTTACTTACCTTATCGATTCCAGTGACATATTTCTAAATAATTTAACTTCTTGAGTGTAATCATCTAAAGAATAAGCTCGAAATACATCTCGATATTTGAACGTGATTGAATTTGAAAAACGTCCACTAAATTCCTCTTTAAAAAACGCATCTTTTCCTATATCCAAATCAAGTATAATAACAGCTGGTATTGTACCAATCCAAAATGTGGCAATTTTGCCATAAGGCAAACAACTGTTATGTATTGCAACAACAACATGTACGTCTTGTTTCCAAATCAGTACTTTCAATAGAATTAAAATCTTATAAATTTTTAATAAATTATAAAAAAATTACTTAATAAGTTTCCGATGATTGGCAGTGGGAATGGTCCAGGCGGATATTTTTTAACTTTTTGATAAAAATTCATTAGATAACTAATAATAAAAAACCATACAATTATTGTTATTCCAAAAATAACCATTTTTTAAGTTTTTTTTTCTAAATTTTACAAAAAAGATATATAACTTATTCACAAAACTTTTTTTACTTTTGTGAAACCAACTATAGTTTTCCTCTGATTAAAGAGGTCTAAAATTATTTCTATATTTTTTTAATTGATCTTAAGAAATGTAATAAAATGTTTAAGTCAACCAATTCAGTATCTTATATGAACTAAATTATATTTATGTAAAAAAATCGGGAAAAAGTTTGATAATCGTTTCTAAGGTAAACCTTTTTGATAAGTTACTGCAATAAAAACTGGTATAATATAAACTGACGATAACTCGTAAATCGTAAAACATCGTCAGCTTCATCTGTTCAAAAGCAAATAAACATTAATAAAAATATAATAAAACTAAGTTTTTTATAATATTTTCATAAAATTATTACCTAATAAATTTTTATTACCACACATAACAAAACTCATCGAATTAATTAATAACATATAAATGTTTTGATGTAACATTTACTATAATAGCTTGAATATTAATACATTCTAGAATAAAGTTTTCTTTTGATTTAACTATTAAATTGATTAATAAATTTAAGAAACATAAACACCTTAGTCTCTGTGCTTTAGTAGATAACAATTTTTTACGAACCAATCCACAAAAAACTTTATTAACACTTCACTGGAACACCTAAAATTAATTCACATCTGGTACATTGGGATAAATTTTTCTTAATGCCTTCAAACAGTGCTTTGCGCATCACATTTTATGAACTGCACATATATGCTTTGACGCTTAAAGTTTTGCAGTAAACGCCAACATTAAGGGGAAATTTGCATTGAAAAGCTTTGTCATCCACTTAAGGTATTTTGGGGTAAAAAATTTACCCTATCCTCTTTGAACGGTTATAATAATTTCCCCTGAAAAGATAAAGCAACCAAAAATTACTATTGTATTTAAGATATATTAAGTGAGGAATACCTAAAGTTTCAAAAAATCCCCGTTTATATTAAAAATGTTATGAGCGCGCAAAGAGCGATTGGGGCGATTTTTATCCCGTTATTCCAGTGAAGTGTTAAAAGCATTTTGGTGTTTTTAACAACATGAAGTGATCTACAGTTATGTATTAAAAAAGCTCTTTTAATTATGTGATAGAACCTTATAAAATTCCCCAACATAATCTTTTCTAAACATCTTCTACCAATATAATTCAATGTTCGGCATTGCTAAAACATAATAAGTAAATAAAAACTACAACAGAAAATTATATATTATCTTAATCTTAGATAAGATATGCTGAATTACAAAGAATTTTTTTTAGCATTTTAAACTTCAAGACAAGTTATCGCCTGTAAAAATCTTATTAATACCTAAAATAATATATAATCATAGCAAACTTGTAACATTTTCACATTCTTTTTCCAGTTCGACTGAACTTGTACATCTACCAAACGATTCCAAAATATAAAACCAATGATTGATCCCTGAAATCAATCGAATGACTACGGACCCAATCTCAGCCATCACCCCATCTGAATGATTACGAACCGAACCCGGTTGTTCGTAAACCTAACCCGACAGTAGATTAACCCAACCAGAATAATCTCGGATCCCAAGTATAATTCCGTACCCCACAAGAATAATCTCGGATCCCACAAGAATATTTCCGTACCCCACAAGAATAATTCCGTACCCCACAAGAATAATTCTGTACCCCACAAGAATAATCCCGTACCCCACAAGAATAATCCTGTACCCCACAAGAATAATCTCGGATCCCACAAGAATAATCTCTGATCCCACAAGAATAATCTCGGATCCCACAAGAATAACCTCGGATCACACAAGAATAATACCAGACCCCACAAGAATAATCCCGGACACCACAAGAATAATCCCGGACCCCACTAGACATTCTACCCCACTTGAATAATGCTGAGTCATATACGAGAGCTGTATTTGAGAAATAACGAAAAATAGTTTTTTATGTATATTTGGCGACAAAAGTCTGCAATAGGTACTATTAGTCTTTTATATAAAAAATCTTTATTAAAATATAATAGTATATATTGCAACACAAATTTAGAAAAGACTTTTATGTAAAAGCCTAATAGTCACTTATTCAGACTTTTGTCGCCAAATATTCATAAAAAACTATTTTTCGTTATTTCTCCATTACAGTGTTCGTGTATGGCTATGACCTAACTTATTGATCCCCTACCCCACCTTAATTATTCCGTATCTCACCCGGCTGATTCCTTACATTACCCGACCGTAAACCACTTTGTAGTTAAAATCCCGTCCCGACCCGCCTAGTCTATACCTTTAGCAACATATTGCATCGAACGACTTTAGTAATAGTACTGGTTAATTGTGCCATAATAGCGTACTAAACATTTATTGGGAATAAAAACCGTTTAAAAAATTTATAAATTAATGATGATGGTATTGATTATTCGTAACATTAGTTAACAAAATTACATAAAAAATATCACTATAAAAACAATAAAAATATTGAACATCTGCTAGAATTGCTTTCGATCCAAATTTTTTCCTAAATCAACTTATTTCTTTAGGAAAAGCTCGTGCGATAAACATTGTAATATTTTGATATTTTTAAATTTTTTGAATTTTTCCAGTTTTTAAAAATTTATTGGTACCCGATTTCGTGGTCTTGCATATCTTGTCCATGTCTGATTTTCGTAAATGTTGTATACCGGTTAATAATTAGGAAAATCCGTATAAATGAAGTTTTTTGCTAAGAAGGTCACACTGTTATAAGCCTAGTTTTGACCTATATAGCCTAGACCTAAAAAACTCTAATTTTTCCTCGCACTTTTGTGCGAAATGTTTTCACTATAGGCTATATTCTTCCATTTTTTCTTCTCTATAGACTAATGAACCTATATTAAACCCTTTGGGTTTATAATTAATGAGACATTTCCAATTATTTATTTATTAATCATATTCACAATATAATACTGTTAATATAATGGATATTTTATTTTGATAAAATAATAGGTTTAGATTATATAGCTTAATAATTTCAAGCAACTCATCATCTTCCCGTATCCTTTCGTACGGTACAGATACTTGATCTTCTTGAATTTTATTAAATCCGACAAATCACACGCTAAGAATAGCCAGGTAAAAAGATTTTAGTTAAACCCTATCATTCCTCCTCCTCCATACTATTTTCTCTTTAATCCTATCGTATTGCTCACTACTCTTCACTAGCAACTCCTTACTCACCACTTTTACTCCCCGCTTTTTACTCATTAGTTATTACTCCTTTGCATAAAATAAAATATAAAATAATTGGAGAGAGCGAATGAAATAATAGAGCAACCATATAAAATCTTAAATTTAAATAGAAAACTCAGATATTATGACCTTTTAGAACTTGTTTTTAATTATAGGAAGCTATACTTATGATGTTTTTTGTACCTGATTTAATTGGGAAGATATTATGTATTAATCACACGTATTCTGCCCATGTTTGAATTTCATATATAATTTAGCGTGTGTGTGGTATATATCTGAAAATCTAAATTGGTGATTTTTTTTGTTGCACGATTTTTGGTAATGCATATACTATGCATGTCTGGTTTTAATATATGTTGTCAAGCGGTTAAGTGTGCGTCCTTGTTACAAAAATTTTTTGGTGCTCGAGATAAAGTTAAGTTGTCATTTGATTAAGTATTAGAATTAAAGTTAGCGCCTTACTAACTTTCATTCTTGTTCAGTTATTGTTATGTCATCTCAGAAAATCTTATTAAAGTATTGTGGGGAAAGTTTTAATCCCTGACATCTCTATTTTTACCAGGCCTTCATTGCAAAATATCCCATAACATCATGATACAAGAATGAACATTAGTAATGCGCTGACTTTGATACCAATTTTAATTAATATATAGATAAATTCATATATATAAGCGGTATACAACATATATAAAAATTAAGCATGGATAGCCAGCTGTTACCTACTAATTCAAGTTCCAAAAATTTCCATCAATATAAATTTTCTTTACTTTTGGTATACAGTGTCAATAAATGCAGTACACAAGCGCTACACAACATAAATAAAAATACAACATGGATAGGATTTGTGTGACAACTAATCGATCACAAAACTAAACAAGTTTAATTCCTTGTCAGCTATCATCTTATTGAATTATGGCATAATTATTTTGGGAGTATTTTTAATTTTTGTGTGCGTATAATTTATAAGCATTAAAATAATTAATTTGATAATTTAGAATATATTTGATTTTGTGCTGTTCAATCAACTTTTTTTACAAAGCTTACAAACTCGAAACATTTTTATTATAAAATATACAATTTTTACTGCAAATCATGCTTTTAATATCCACCAAAATGTAAAATCTTTGCTACCAAAAATCAAACAACTTTTTTATATTGTTTTATTCAAAAGTTCGTTGCCTGCTCATCAATAAAACTTGTAAAATAAATATTATTCAGATCTGTCTCCATTGATGATACAAAGGTGCTAATTTATTTGATGTCTACTAAATAAAATTAACTAATAAAGTTATTATTAATTTCTCATAAAAAATTATCTCTGGTTTTGGTTTATATTTTATATTTAAAATTCCAACAATCATGATTATAAACGCAAATTACAAACAAACTTGTTTGTTGTGTCTTAATTAACTTTTTGTTAATTGTTTAATATCATTACTATACTGAAAGAATTATCTCATTCTCTCTCCGTCACTTTCTCCTACAATATCAAAATTAGCTATTTTAACGAAAGGTTAACTAACAATTTATAAGAATTTTTAAGCGTTATAGAATATTGTTAAATTACACTAGAAAAGTAAAGAGCGATAAACAGCAATTGAACAATTAAAAGCGTTGTTCGGGATATGATAGCATTAAATTCATTTTTGCTCATAAGAGAGCGAATAAAAGAGCCATAAAGTTTTAAAATTTTAACCTTTTATTACTTAACAATGTTTTAACTAATAAAGAGCATTGCTCGAAAAAAATTTATGTATTAAAAATAAAGATGAAAGTTTAAAGCGGCCTAACCTTAGGGTTTGTCTGAACCTAAGACTTAAGCCTTTTTTTCGTAGGCTTAGGCTGCAGCCTAAGCCTACAATGTTCACAGTAGCCTAAGACTACAGCCTACAACAAAAATAGGCGGAATAACCTATTGGCTATTATTTAATGACTTAATTCTTATTAAACTGTAAATAAGTTTAATGAAAAAATTATCTAACAGAGAAAAACACAATAATTTAATGTTTCGAGTATTGCGAATCCATTTGATATATTATAAGGATATAAAAAAACAGGCTTGCCTAAGCCTAAGCCGATAGTATATTTTTGAGCCTACAGCCAAATCTAAAGGTATAACCTGTCAGCCTACAGCTTCCCGCGGAACATTATGCTTTTCATCTCTAATTAAACAAAATATAACAATTAAATTAACAATATTGGGTAAACTGTAAAATTATCCCGGCAGTATTGTTGTTGCGTTTTTTTTAAAGTCGTTAAACTATTATAGCATACAATTTAAACTTTATGTTATCTATTATAATAAATAACGTTTATTCTCTGCATAATAATTAATGTCTTATTTAATCTTAATTACAAACCAATCAAACCTATCTAAACTGAAACCTACTAAACCGATAGGTTTGTTATGTTTATTAGGTTTGGTAGGTTTAGTTGGTTGATTAGGTTTGATAGATTTGGATTGGTTTGGTAGATTTGGTATGTTTAGTAGGTTTGACAGGATTGGTAGTTTTAGAAGTTTTTGTAGGTTAAGTAGGATTGATGGGTGTGTTAGTTTTGACGGGTTTGATGAGTTTAGAGGGTTTAGATTAGAATTGTGTGAAATTTACGTAAATTTTTTTATCTGACTTTGCAAATTTGTCAGATATATGGATTTGGGTATGTCCGTCCGTCCGTCCGTCTGTGCACACTCTTACTTTAATAAAGGGATTTTGATCTTTACTCTAATTAAGGGATTTTGATCTTTACTCTAATACTAGAGAAAAAGCCCACCTTCGGTGGCGAACATTGCTTAAGTTTTTGTAAATGGACTCCCCCAGCCCATGTCGGACTCCACCCGCCCATGTCGGACTCCACCCGCCCATGTCGGACTCCACCCGCCCATGTCGGACTCCACCCGCCTATGTCGGACTCCACCAGCCTATGTGGTACTCCACCCACCGATGCCGGATTCCACCCGCCTATGCTGAACTCCACTTGCCCATGCCGTACTCCACCCCTTAATGTCGGATTCCACCCGCCCATTTCAGACTCCACACGCCCATGTCGGACTCAACGGACTTACGACTGTGTGTGTGTCTGCGTGTATGCCTGTTTGTAGATGACTGAGTGTATGACTGTACGTATGACTCGAATGATATTTTAACATTTTTATGGACACCTACTGTATGAGTGAGCGCCTGCCACTTCGAGTGACCCCTCATTTAACTCAGCACTTTCAGCTGAGTCAAATGATATTGGTGTTGAAGTGTATTTAAACATTTTTTTTGACCCCTTCTGTATGAAGTGTTGCCCATCCACTCGAGTTACTCCTCATTTTACTCAGCTTATTCAGTAGAGTCAAATGAAATAGGTGTTTAAGGGTATTCTTAACATTTTTTTGGGTCCCTCCTGAATGAAGGGTGCAGACCAACTCGAAACCCCCTATTCTTCCTCCTCTTTTTTGATCTAAATACATTGATATAGGTGTCTTGGGGTGGACATTCGGTAGTTTCGAATATAGTGCTATTGAATCAGTTTTTCCATCCCCATTTTTACAGAATGGGTCCCACCACCTTGAAACCTCCAGATGTGCACTTCTCTCTTCGAGCTGAATCCATAAATATAGGTGTCGAGGGGGTGTGACCTCCATAGTGTTTGGCACTCGAGTGCAGTACCGTATAGTTAAAAATCTCTATTATTAAAATTTGCTTTAAGTTTAATGATTTACTGTCCGTCGGTAAGAGGGGTGATAAGTTTCGCAGCAGCGTTATAACTATAATTACAGGGTTTAAACTTTCAAATGAGACCTTTCTAAAATAAGTTGAGACTTTTCTAGAATAAAATGTGACTCCGATAGTAGTGCTATAATTTTTGAGCTGACGAGTCAGCGTTC
>JAQIXJ010002751.1:0-14861 GCA_034700185.1 Phthiracarus laevigatus
GAGTTGGAGAGTGATGTGAACAGACAAGCATTCACCACTGGATTAAAGCCATTCAATCAACGATAGCAATACTATTAAAAAAGACATCAACTCTAACTCTCCAATAGAATTGGAGTGATATCACAATTTTTTTGTCCAACTTATTTGGCATCGTCTTTAGTCATTATACATAATTCGGTTTATATAGATGTACATCAATACGTATATATATATATAAACATTAATAAAAAATATTATAATAAGTAATGCTTAAAAGAAAATTAATGGTTAGGTTTGGTGTGTATAAACGAAAACAAAAAATAACTTTATTGTTTTATGGTACAATATTTTTAACAAAATATTTTCAATTATTACAAAAAACAGACTGTTTTGTATCATAGCAACCATTCATAGAACATTATAGGAATTAATTATTGTATTTCGAATCGATTTATTCAATTATATTTAATTAATATTCAAAAAATCAATCAATTTATAGTTACCCATGTTTTCCGATTCCAGTTTTAATTGCGTTGATATTAATTCAACGTGGAGTAAGCAACGGATTACTAATGAAAATAGTTGTCAGACCGATATCGAGGTCATTAAAGTTGACAATAGTTGTCAGTATGATTTTCCACAGAGTTGTTCCACACAAACCATTAGTTTCGAAGAGTATGCGAAAAGTATGAAATTAGAATCATATGACGCGAATGAGTTATTATCGTTTGTAAAACGAGCAGCAAAAGTAACCATTGATGAACTAAAGAACGCAAACAGTTATAAATTAACAGAAATCTTGAATAAGTTACAAATTGATGGTCAAAAAGAAGCCATACTTCTAAATAAGTATTTTGGCGAACATTTGCCTCAAATGGAAAACGAGTCAAATGGTTCGTACGAGATATCATCAGTTTCGTGGAATAGCAATGGATCGATACTATCGGCATCATATAAAGCGAAAGATCACAGCGATTGGTGTACACACGAATCATTCGCTTTACTATGGAATACGTACGAAAGTAGTAACAGTTCCACTCAACCAAAACTAATTCTCGAAACGGAAAGCTGCGTAACAGTGATCTCAGCGCATCCAACTCAACCATTCATTTACGCAATTGGAACTATAAATGGAAAGATATCGATATTTAATACGCGAAATCACGAAAATAATATGCAGATACAATCAGTAAGCGGTCACGAAAGCGCTGTCACTAATATTCATTGGATTTCGTCGAACAGAAAAACTGATACCGATGTTTTGGTGAGCAGCGGATTAGATGGCAGAATATTGATCTGGAATTTGCAGTATTACGGGAAATCATTAACTGTTTGCGACTGCTTTGCGATCATTGTTCGAGATTTACCAAAAAGTTTGGCCATCAAAGGTGGTAAAAATGAAGCGGAAGTTGGCATTCGTGAAATGTCATTCAATAGCGAAGATGAATCAATATTTATAATTGGCTGCGACGGAGGCGCTATATTTCAATGCACCATAAACGCTAAACTTTCGCTAATAAATAGGTCGACCGATAAATACGGGAAAATTAAATCTCCAATCGTTCTAACATACAGCGCACATCGCGGACATATTTACGCGCTACAATTTTGCCCATTTTCGAGGAACATATTTTTCTCGACTGGCATTGATAGTGAGTTACGAATATATAACATGTTACAAACGAAGCCTCTTATCATAATGCACACTGATTTTCCCATAATCAGTGCTCAATGGTCCGCTTGTCGACCAAATATTGTGGCGATTACTGAGAGCGGAACTGTTAATATTTATTCAGTGAATTCCAATGAAATGGTAAAATCAGAATTTAGTTTTTCGATTGGCGCGAATATTACTGCGAAAATAGTTAGCTATAATCAAATAGATTGTAACGAACAAATAGCTATATGCGCATCAAATGGTGAAATACAAGTTTGGGATATTGCGAAATGTACCAAACATTTTGACAGGAAACTTCTTAATCGCACCTTTAACGTAATGATCCAACAGGACGTTTAATTTGTTTGCTTTTAGTTTATCAGTTTTAAAATCTGGACATAATAATTTATTTTATTAGAGTATTTTAAATTTTGTTACTTAATATTATAACTGCTTTTATCCTAATAAATTGAAAATGAGTTTGAAAACAAGAAAGTTCTTACTGTATCTCGTAATAATGTCATTGTTGTTTGCTGGGGTAAGTGTAAAATAAAACTGGAACCGTTACGAACATCATTTATTATAAAATATTCTTTTATTTTATATATCTATTAAAAAATTTCCTAATATTTTAATAGTTATTTATCAAAACTAATAAATTGTAAGTTTGCTTAATAGAAAAAATAGAATATGAATAATTCTGATGTGAAAACAGTAATTTTGATGTTAATTTTCATTCATTTTTTGTTTGTTTAACTTGAAGTCATTAAAATTTTGGATACTATAAAATTAGTATGGGTTTCAATGTATGTCATTCCCTAAAAATGCTATAAAATGTTATAACTTATTAGTATGGGTTTCAATCATTGTTTTTAAAATTTCAAAATAAAAATATATTTAGATAATGAACAATAAATAAGTTGTGATAATTATGATTAAATTAAAACTCTATGACTATATAGTGTTGTATTTATTGTAGATTCTATGTTCAATAGAAAGCTCTGAGCAAAACTTATACGGAAATAATAATTACGATTCTTATAATAATGGAAAATCGTACGCAACAAAATGTGGACACAACAGTCCGTGTTTATACGCAAGCGGTGAGAATAAGTTTCGCATTTTTTAATTATAAACATTATCGATTCGGTCATATCGATCCGATTTGTGACTTTGTAAAGTTAGTTCCATTTAGTATATTTATATATGTTCGCTCGCTTACTTCGTTCGCTCCAAACCATTATTTTGTATTATTTTTATAGGAAATCCTGTTATAAGTTATGCATTATATAAAACAGCATATGCCAAAGTAATTTGTGTTCTATAATATAATACCGCCAATAGCTGCTGCTGCCACTGAAATCAAAATCATATCATTAGAGAGTCAAAAAGATAGCATTTGCTACTTTTTTATTTCATAAATTATAACTGCTACTTTTAATGATAAATGCTATTTTCTCCTAATCCGAAATAATATGATTTAAATCTGAATATTTTTGATGCCCTTGATTAAAATATTTTCCCAATAATATCAAAAAATTTAACAACTTATTTTAAAAAAAAATTTAAAGCTTCTTAACGAAATAAACTAAGAAAACAGAAAATGTAAGAATTTAGAAAAAGGCGCGATACTTTAACCTTAAAGTAATGCTATTTTGGTCATTTATTGATGCTATTTATAGCCCTATTTCTATATGCTATAAATGCTATATCTTTGACTACATATCCATTTATTACCGATCATTAGCGGCAGATTCGATTTTAATTTAGAACCATATTTTGTAATTGTAGTTTTTACCATTTTGAGCCTAAAAATCTCTTAAATACCCCCAATTAACTGAAAATGCTATTGACTTTTTAAGCTCAATTTTAACCATTTTTGACGATATTCGTCCATTTTGACCAGACTATTGACTATTTTGAACCAGAAAAATGTTTTATAAGACCAATTGCGGCAAAGGTCACTTATATTTAAAACATTAGGCAATATATGTCAATTTTTATCCTTTTTGGCTATATTGACCTAAATTATTCATAGAAATGATGACTTATTGTAGAGTACGCATAGTTTTTGCAAAATACTATTATTTAGTAATTCAGTATTGTTACAAATATTTTAAAGCAGTCCCAAAAACTTTAATCTCTTACGGCGAACACACGGCAAATAAATGGCAGTCAATTCCCATACCAAGCTCTTGCGATGCTCAGTCTGAAGCGTCCAATCAGCGGCGTTCAACACCTTTCCGTTTCCACTCGTGGCGGCCACAGGCTAACTGCCTCTACTAAATTTGTAGTTCCGGATTCCAAAATATCAACGGCACTATTACCTACCCTTCATAGACAACTCAATAGTTCGAATTAAAGTCATATAAAGTAAATGACACAACTAAGTTTTATTTTTTATTCACAGATAATAATATAAGGATTTCTAAAACAACAATGCATTAATCATAACAATAAAACAGTTTGCACATACGAATTGAGACCATTGACGTGCAACAATCAGACGATATCTAAAGGGCAACCACTCAAACTGGTTTGGTTTAAACTTTTCCTTCAACATAAAAACACTTTTTTTTTTCATTTTGTGCCACATCATCGTTCGAAATGTTTAAAAGAAAAGACGGAACAATGACAACGGATCGTGCGGAGAACTTGGACCAACGCGGAGGGCGTCTACTGGCTATGCCTGGTTTTGTCACGGCACGGGAACATGGAGATAGAAACGCTCTCATCTACGACTCCGGCCCGAAGTTCACGCGTGAAACCGACCTCTATTTTCGAAAGGGGAACAAGGAGAAGTGGCAACAACAGAATCTGGAAAATTGTGAGAGCAACCGCGCTCAGGTCCAGGAACAAGAGAGGTACCGATATTTTTAGGAACGCAAACGTCAGTAACAACAGCAGCAACCAAAGCAACAAAAAAATAGTGATGGCCTTTTTCTGGTGGGGAAACTACACTTAAGGTGACGCCGGTTTTTTATTTAGTTTTATTTTTAGGCCATCACATGACCTTTCTTTTTGGGTCCCTATAAAATAACCCACAATTCGCTTTGCTCTTTCGCTTCGATAACCTTTTCAATTTCAAATCAAAATTCGTTTTCAAAAACAAACGATTTGTTAAATCATCGATTGATGATTTTCCCTTTCAATTTCTATTTAACAAAAGTTTTGTTTTATTGCATTCAAAGTCGTTTCACTCATAAATTCTTCATTTGTGATCATCAAAGGTTTCAATAGTATTGAGGTTAGAAATTTTGATTGATCGACCTACTTTCTTGAGTTTTTTCTTAAGTAATGATTGGTTAAAATTAATAGTCTAGTAATTTGATTGGTCAAAACCAATAATTAGTTCATACAAAAAAGTACTGAAAATTTATAATTTAATTCATTTGTGTGCTAGTTACTTGTGTTTTAATTACTAAAAAGTTATTATTATTGTTAGTTCTTACTTATTATAAATCAGTCATCATGCATAACAATAGTTGGAAATCTAATCAATAGAGAATATGGTGGAATGAAAAGAAAATGCAACGTTTCGAGCAAAGAAAACAAGTTTGAAATCAGTTACAACAACGAAAATCGCTTAGTAGTATTTATTGGCACCATTAAACTCTATCAAGTTCTTCTAGGATTAATGGGTTTCAACAAAAAACAATCTTCTTCGTTTAACTAAATTTATTCCAGGACTGGATAAACCATAAAACATTCGCACCAAAATCAACTGGAATTGGAATCATCTCCGTGCATTTAATCGCTTTTACGATAAAGAACACGAAGAAACCACCCCTATAGAAGGCAATCCAAACAATAAACGCGAGTTTAATACGGATTTGTTTAAACAAATGAACTACATTCAAATGGAAGCCTTCTCAACATCAATGGGACAAATAAATGAGAACGAAATCGATCCATTATTAGCAGGTTCGCCACTTTGTGTTGTTACCACAAAGCCATAAGCATAAATTTTATTATTTTATGTATAATACCCAATATATTATGTTTTTCTTTATATACTTTGAAATAAATAAAATTAATTTTATAACTTTAATTCGACTCTAATTCATTCATTTAGTTGTTATTATCAAAATTATTGTTGTTAATATATTTTATACATATTACACAATCGAGAAAATAAAAATCATAATTTTTAGACGCCAAATATAAAGTTATTCTCGGCCAAAACTTGGCTTTCAATATTATAGATTATAAAATGTATAAAAATGACTTGTTATTTTTAAAAATATCTCCCATATACTAATCATTACATAAAAATGTTTTAATTCTGTTTTAAAAATTTTAGATCTTACCTATAAACTAAGAATGAGCGGCACTAATGTTAATTTATCAAATTTTGTTGTAAAATTTTGCAAAAACCTCTATTCCATTTGTGCACTTAGGATTCCTCACTTTTATATCCCGAATGCAAGTATTGTTATGCTCAGCTACACTCACTATACTCAACTTAAGTTCTTTCATACAATCTCTCTGTCCTTCTATAGTAATCATTAAGTTTTGGTTGGTTTAGCGTGAGTAAGCTTACTGCGCAATCGGCACTGCGTCTTCACACAGCTTATGATTGCTAAGCGAGCCTATGAACAGCTCAATGTTCGCTTTACATGATTTACATTGCGGCATGTTTGCTACTCACGAGTCCTTTAACAGACTCCCAGCTTTTGCCCATTATGAATTACAGTTTGCGTGTATTTCGGTTAGTGAGCTTATCCTTTCAACGGGACTTGTAACTTTGAAATGACACGACTTCTCAGCACACATGAAGAAAAGTTGTAGCTCTAGTGAATCTCGAACCAACTCTCCCAGGAACATAAGGTTCATACTCTACGATCCACTATATTTCTACGTTTTAATCAATCGAGCTACTGTATCGGTACAAAGTCGCCTGTAATAATATCTCGTAGTCATATAAAAAATATATGTATCTACATAAGCTACTTACAGAATTAAAGCATTAAATATAAGATCCTTTAAACATTAATATGATATCACAAAGTTTTTTAAGTAATTTTAAAGTCCTTTCTTATTGAATTTTTTTGATTTTTTGATATATTGTTCCTCAATAAGAGACTTTCATTTTATGTTAATATCCACTTTATAAGTGACCTACATTTTAATTAGTATTAAAGAAATGTTTCTATTCGTAACATTTTATTAATAATTTTCAACATACATATCATTGATTTGAATAATACATAATTATAAATCTAACAATTTATATAAAAGTTAATTATTTTTACTTAAATTAGTTTTTAAACATAACGTTTTTAAAGTTTCAACATTATTATTTCATCTATGATCCTTATACAATATTAATCGTTCATTATATTTAATAAGACGATATCTTATAATGTTTGTATAATGAAACGGATGGTAAATAAGTTGTTTCATTTGATTATTTCCTTTCTTATCGATTGATGAACAAATAAATAAATATAATATTGTTTTTTTGTTGTTTATCCCATAAAGTATGAGATGCACCCGCCGGTTATTGTTAACAATATGTCGTTTCCATTGAAAACCATTTCACTTTTAAGTACGGAAGGCAATGTTGATAACACTGTATTAAATAGCTTATCATGTAAAGTTAAACCCGAAATCGGAATGAAATACTTAAACTTGAATAGTTTCTTATTCAATAATGAAATAGAAAACAACTTGAAGTCCGTCATAGACTTAGTGGGATAACATTTCAAGCAAAATGGGAAAAAGCGCACTTTTCTTACGGTAGGCTTCTGTCTAGAGTTTAGTTAAAAAGAGATGCAACATTAAGTTGAAACGTTAAAATCAGTACGCTTTTGCCCATTTTGCTTAAAAGTTTTCTCACTAAGTCCATGTCTGCTTGAAGTATACATCTTTGTATTTCTCTCCTTCCATTAGCGCGAAAATTGGTAATAGCCATAACTGGTTGAACGTTATTAATACTAACAATGCTGTTGAAGCACAATTTAAATGATTCTACAAAATAATTTTCATATTACTTATATACCTTTCTGAAATCCTTGATTTTGCTGTTCAAATAAAAAAGGCAAAAACCAAGCGAATCACACTACATTGCATATACACGTGATTCAGTGGGAAAAATAATAAGTCAGAAGAATATGTGCATGTGTTAGGTTTGTAAGTCAAGTTAAGCAACAACATAAATATATTAATAATCTGCCAAAATAAAGGTTATTTTTCACACTGACTGACTGTTTTATAAGGTGGATTTATAGATTCTGTTTTTGAAAAAGAATTAAAAGAATTTATAAAAAAATAATTATTAATAATAAATGTTTATAAATCTTAATACATAAAAAAATTTATTATACAAATGAATATAATCTACATTATATACAACACCAAATAACAAATTATTATTAAAACAATTATGTAAAGACTATATACAAATAACAAACTTAAAATTGAACAAAATATCATCAAAAGTTAACATAATATAAATTACTTGAAAAATATATAATTCTTTAATAATAACTTTTAAATCATTATCTAAAGTAAATATAAATAGAATACAGTAAAATTGATTACATAAAATTATTAAAAACATTGTTTTCGTAAATATCATTATAGTCTAGTACGATTACTTTTTGTTAGTCGAGGAACGTAAACCTCTTCACTTGACCTGCGGCGTTCAAATCTTAATATTCGTCGATGTGAATCTTCTTAGCATTGTTCAGTATTCCGACCAGTATTTAAAAATTGACGCAAATTTTGGTTCCTTTCCATTTGAATCGATTCGAAGTGAACACTTAATCGTTGATTTTGTTCGCGCGTTGTTTCCCTTATATCTTCCACCACACCAGTTGGATTCGAAGCGTTGAATTGGAATTTCCAAACTGCTTGCAACGTTGTTTGGTGCAGAAGTATATATATCTGGTGAAGGAGACGCACGTGTTACTGTAGTGGTACTTGTTGTCATTGAAGTTATTGTTGTTTTAGTTCAATGAAAAATTTTTCAACAAGAGTTCCAGTTGAAAGCTTTACATCGTTTTCAAAGTTCCACGGCCATTTTGTTGTTCCTTCGATTTTAATTGCTTCTTTTTTTCTTTTTATAATCGATAAAATTTCTTTCGCCGTTTATCGTATCTCAAGTCAATGAAATTTTTAAACCCAACTTCTTCATTAGGATTGTTGAGTGGATTATTACCATATCGTTTTTTTCTTCTAAATAGTTTTTCGGTTGCATTGTCGGTGCGATAAAAAGGAAAGTAATCGAGTCTATAGCCAACGAGTGTTTGTCCATTAGATGAATTTGTATTGGATAGTTGATCATTTGAGTTGTTTGGAGTATTAGCTGTAGGATTAATTTCTGGCGGTTGACTCATTTTTCCTGTTAGTATATTGTCGAAATGTACTTCTGACATGTTGATTTGCACATTAATTGGATGTGTTTCATCATCAGATTCATCACTAATTTTTATAACGCATTCAGTGGTTGGTGGAGAACTTACATTTTATTATGTTTGCCCTTACTTTTATCGTTACTCATTTTAGTAAAAGAATGTAATTTAACAACTGTTTAAACACAACTGAAGTTTGTAAATGTGTTGAGAATTTATGTTTTCTATATAACCTTGTTAAATAGGTTATCCAATCAAATTACTTGACCTTAATTGTTTTATACAATCATTTGCGTGTAAAAACCCAAGATAAGTAGGTTATCCATTTACATTAAGTGACCTAATTTTTATTTTTCTTTAAACACACATAATTAAAATTGTCCATGTTTTCAATAATTATTTTTATTTTTTAAAGATGTTATCAATTTCATCCCAATTTATGTTTCGATTATCGTCAACAACAGGTGTATTTAAGAAGGATATGTTATCGTAGTTTAATTCATTAAATTTTCTTACTGTCTTTTATATAATATCTCGCATTTCCTAAATTTTTTCATGTTTAAACATCGTGAAAAATTTCTATTTCATCGGAAAAGTATTCTAACGGGGTATATAATAGTTGATACTTTTTATTTCACAATAAATATATTACTACGCTAATATACAGGGGTAAGCGCTAAAATTCTTTAGTAATGGTAGAGTGCGCCAATCCATTTGATAAACACTTTGTTTCATAGCATTACGTACATCAGGTTCAAATAGGCACAACCAATCATTATATGATGTAATTATTATAGGTGACTTTTTGTTTACTGCTCTGATTTCATATTTTACGTTCGAGCCGAGTTTTCACCGCAAAAAAGTTTTAAACAGTCTTGTCCAGCATATGGCGCAATATTAGGTTAATTCTATAGTAGTGCATGGTTACGTTTAAAATCGTTAAATGGAAATGTTGTTTGTCTAGTAATTGATTTCTGATGACAAACATTACAAAGTGTCATGGCTAGAGGTTCGATTACGTAAGTTTTTCCTGCACCAGGTGGAGATTTAATATAAATTGTATTAATATTTTTGAAATCGCGAACTATAATCTTAAAAAGAGACTTCAAATGTTTTCGAGCGTAATTAATGTCACCACGCTAGTGATCCAACCATATTGTAGCGATCAAATTTGCTGATAATATCGGATCGTAGTATAATTTGAATACATCAAATTTTAGCATTATTTTTATAAATATATTCTAAATTGTACTTAAGCGAAAAGCAATTCCATTCATCTTAAGCTACACTTAGACACTTAGACAATTATTAAATTTTATATCTTTAAGATCATTATACATTAACCATTCAAACTCATTATGTGTTTCGATATTATCAAAAAAAATGGTTTGATCTATTTGTAACTTTTATAGTATCAACGGGAACCTGCTGTTGACTGGACATCTACATTGGTCTGCCTATGTTGTGCATGCATGGATCCAGTGGAGGTGTGAATAATCGATTCCATATCGTTCGATCCTGTGGTTTACGACGAGTTATGTTTTGATGGAACTTGTTCAATTTTCGTGAGATGGATTTTCTGCCTTGAGAAGAGACATACTAGTGTCTCTATGCTTAGAGATAACTGTCTGTTGTGGAAATGTCTTGTTCTTCCATCGTTTCAAGAATCTCCGTTATGTACGCTTGTATCCCCATTATTTATTCTGGTATTTTGTTTCGCTTGATCAAGTAGCTGAATGTTTTCTCCATTACTATTATTCGAGCTGATTGATGAAGACAAGTAGCTGTAAATATCGATAAAATCATTTCTATTATGTTCTTCATAATCCTACTTCTTTTAAATAAAAATCCATTTGATTGATTTGACCTATTTCTTCATTTTCCATTATTTAACGTTACTTTATTTTAATTTGAAAATAATTCCCTAACAAAATCATCATCAGACATTTAAAAGTATTAAATAAACTTTTTACTTTTATATACCCTCTAAGTAGGTCCCGTGAACTGGAATTTTTCTATTGTTCATTTCTGCTCATTAAAGAATAAAAACAAACGTTAATAATGACACCGCATTGCACTAACAAGGATTCGGTATTGCATCATCTGTTACTAAGCACTTGCTTTAATCACATGGTATGATATGTTGATACTGTAATGTGTGGTTGCCAAACAATATTTTGGATTCACATAGACATAAATACATTTAGATGGGTACCATAAAATTCATAATTTTTTGTTGTAACTGAAACTAACTATACAAATTCAGATATTATGTCATAATATCTGAATTTGTAGATAGTTTCAGTTAGTATATGGTTGCTGACATGGTCATAATTTATGACCGTATCAGCAACCATATACTAACTGAAACTAACTTTACAAAGACATATTATGACCGGATCAGCGACCATATACTAACCGAATATAATTTCAAAAAATCAGATAATATGACAGAATCGACTTTATAATAATGTAAAAATTTTTGAACAGTTAGAAATGATGTGGTGGAATGGCTTAAAATAAATAAATATAAGGCTTGACTTAAACATTTATTATGAAGAGCACATTTTATCACAAAACAGTCAATTTATGAAACATAGATTTATAATAAATAGAGATAATCAAAATGTATTTCTAAATTATATTAAATTTATTACTTATTACAGAAATTATAATTATGTCACAAACAACCAATAAAGATATTTAATTACAAGTTATTAAAATTATTGTGATTTGACAAAAATAAATACAATAAAAATTATAGAAACAATAAAAATTATTAACTGATCACACTAGTGTTCATAATAAACATGAACCACAAGAGAACAGGTTACCACACTAAAAGAGTTAAAAAACATTAAATTATATCACAATTTCAAGGATGTTTAAAAGCATTTAAGGTTAGAGAGAAAAAGAAGACAGAAAAAGAAAACTTAAAATACCGCAATGCGATGTATTGGCATCTGAGTTGAGAACGTAAATTTTTTTACAAATGTACAGATGTTTTAAACTAGGTATAAATCATCACTGACTAATCTCTGCATCTATCCAACATTTTTTGCCTCATTATCAGTTTATCTTTAGTGTAGACTCTATACCCGGCCAACACATTCACAATCGTTCCCACAACTAAAAATCCAAAAGTCGTCGCTAATAAGAAGCACAAGAGAGATACAATAATAGCAAGAAACATCGTTAAGCAGATCAACCGTATCATATTCTCAAAAATAAAAACTTAATTCCCAAAAAACGTCTAATATCACGCCAAATATTCCGATTATCCTTATACTTAAATTTTTTACGATCAAATAGATATGCAGCATGGATATGATTTGAAACCTTACATAAGTTAGAAAAGATCTCATTCTTAAACCTTTCTATAAACAAAGCATCGTTTAAGTTTGCTGCTACTTTTCCAGTTTGGAAGGTTTTTGACCAAACGTGTTTAAGCGCATTGATAATCCTATCCCTTCAGAAAAAAGGTGGAAAAGTCCAACAGGCCTTTAGGAGGGAACAAACCAAAAGAACTACAAGCCATTAATTAACTATCTAATAAAGGTTTAAAAACCGTGCAATGGATTAAATAATGTCGCAAATCATCCTCAAATCCTTTATTTAATTTAATTATATTTCTATAATCCTTCCTTTATAAGCGGTAGTATCATCATAATTATTCAATTACCGGATTGGGAGATATATAAATTTAGATGGATACCATAACTTTCATTATTATTTGTTGATATTTAAACTAATTTTACAAAGTCAGATATTTTGACAGAATCGATTTTTTCAATAATGTTATAGTTTGCATGCAATTAGAAATGTGGAGGAATGGCTTAAAATAAATAAATATAAAGCTTGACTTAAACATTTATTATGAAGAGCACACTATATTACAAAACAGTTAAAATATGAAACAGATAGTTATAAAAAAGTTTGATAATCAATACATGGGAAAACTTTGGAATCTACAATAGAAGTGAGATTTAATAACATTGAATGGCAAGAGATGTTACACGTTAAGCGTGTTTTAAGTGTTAAACAATGAGTCATTATAAAACTATTATGTGTAACAAGCGATGAGAATCTTTGTAATCCTTACTGGTGTCTTGAAATGCGTCACTAGTAGTGATATAACAATAATAAATGAAATCATTTTAATTTATAGTTTCTTCAAAAAATTCTTCGAGAGTCCAGTCTTCATCTTCGGGTGAAATATACAAAACAAATGACTTATTATCTTTCTTAATGTTTGATTGAATAATTTTTGCATTTCCAGCCATCTGTAAGAAAATTATTTGAAATAATTAAAAATAGAGAATTATTAAGTTTAAAATAATAAAATATTTAATAATTAGTTTGAACTAAAGCTTTAGTTTACAATATGGTTGACAATCACTTAAATTGGATTATTGTTATAACAATATGTAAAATAATAGAAATACCGTTAGTATGTAGAGATAATATTTCGAAAAGTTTGTTCTAATTATTATTTTTCACAAAATTAAAACAGTAACTGTTAAACATAACGAATACTAACATACAAATAAAGGAATTTTGTTTAATTATATTCAATTATAGTTTTGCGTTTTGTGATTATGCTATAAACCAATAGCGATACGCATAGCAACAAACATTTCATTTAATAAGCCAGTGAATGACAGCAATGAACACATATTCATAACATAACATACGTCACAACATGACTACTCGTTACTATTCGTCTTTGTCGACCATTATAAACTAAACGAAATGATCAGATACATATGATTTTTTTAGATTGATTTTCTTTGTTTTTATAGTATTAAGTTTTGCGTTATACTATTAACCACTTGCGATATACATAGCATCCAACATTTATAATGCGAGCTTTAACCAGAGCATTATCGAAAACCTTAGGGGTTTGTCGCTTACACGAATCCTCTATACACGGGATATTCCGGTGTTCCAGCCAGCTCTCCGACATTAGTCTGTCCTGACCGGTCGAAGACACAGGCTGTCTCAGTCCATTTTCTGTGAAACAACACGACCCTCTGATCGTGAAACCTAAAGGAAGGTCGCCCTACTATTAACGCTAATGTTCTGGTAGCGTGCCTTATGGACACACACACATCTTGTGCTGCCACTGATCGGCACATTACCGAATACTCTCTCACTACTTAATAAAATAAAATATGGCACATTTACTTATTAATTTATCTCAACTCAATACCATTATCATTAAACTTCATTATAACATAACGCGATTCGTTATTATATCACATCATTAGTATATTATGAATTCACAAAAACATATTTCGTATTCTCATCAATTCATAACAATAACAAAATTTAATAATAAATTTTATATATTACATTAAAATGAACCAATGAATGACAGCAATGAACACATACTCATAACATAACATACGTCACATTACAATATAGTAAATAACAAATATGGTAATGTTAAATCACCAAATGTGTTCGCTCTAGAAGTATGTTAATATTTAAACAAATAATACGGATTCTCTAAAGAATATTTTACTATTATGAATATACAAAAGACTAACATCCCATAAATATCTAAAATGTTTTTAACTAATAAATATCATTATTGTTACTCACAAGAAATAAGTTTGATATTCAAAAATAAATTATAAAATAATTTATTTAATAGCTATAACATGTTAATGGAATATATGAAAGAATTACTGATGTCTACCTTATACGCGAAAAATGAATAATAAGATTAACGGATGATACGATAGCGGCATTAAAAACTAGCAATTTATTATCTAATTATGTTAAGGTGACGCGCACTGCGCAATGCGTACTGTAAGCATTTTACGTAACGCTGTTTGCTATTGTTTTATTAACACACGTGT
>JAQIXJ010002752.1:0-14859 GCA_034700185.1 Phthiracarus laevigatus
TTTTATAGGGACCAAAAATGTCATGTGATGGCCTCAGAAAATTTAAATTAAAAAATAGGCGTCACCTGGGGGTGCAAAATAATGAAAATAAAATACTTGCAACTTTCAGTGATCGAGCTATATTGAAAAATGCCATTATATGACTGCTTTTCCCATGTGTCTGTTTGTCTCTGTGTCCGTCCCCTTCCTGACATTAAAAGAAAATTTTTTACGTTTTTGTCCCTCTTTCAACTTGTTACCCTTCCTGGTTCCCCAAAGACCCCCAATTTTTGGGACTAATTTTGCCTAAATTAGAACACTATGTTTAAAAGTGACGCCGCCTCTCTAACCCTTCCAATTCGATGGTTATTAATTTTCAAAGTTTCAGTCGAAATAACGCTCCCTTTTTGAGATCAAAACTTTGATTGCCTTTCACAGCCCTCCTAACACCCTCAGACGAATTTTTTATCTGACTGCAAAACTAATATTTATGGATTTGACTATGTCCATCCGTCTGTCTGTCTGTCTGTCTGCACTCTTTCTCTAATTTAGGGATTTTGATCTTTTCTTTAATAAAGGGATATTAATCGATTTAACTTAAAAATTTTATTAACTTTATGTTAGTAACGATGTCATTACCGCCATAAAAAAATCATATACTTACCAGGACATGAATCATTTTTATTAATTATTAAGATATAAGTTTATAAAATGCATACAGATTGCAAAATAATACAATAAATGCTCGATTATATATCAAAAATAAATTTATCACTCGACAAAACATAATAATTTTTTGTTAAAATTAAATTTAAATTAGCTTAAAAACTTTATTGACAATGGTTTAGTAACGTTGTTATTACCTGCATAAAGATTCAGATAATTTCCAGGACACAAATCGTTTTTTATAATTGATGATATTTAATTTTACAAAATATATGAAGTTTGCAAAATAATACAATTAATGCTGGTTTATATATCAAAAATAAATTTAACACTCGACAAAACATAAACAATTTTTTGTTAAAATTAAATTTGAATTACCTTTAAAATTTTATTGGCTTTGGTTTAGTAAAGATGTCATTACCGGCATGAAAATTCAGATACTTACCAGGACATGAACAATGTTTTATTAATTAATGATATTTAAGTTTGTATAATACTTAAAGCTCTCAACAATAAATGCTTTATTATATATCAAAAAAACTTTTATATCTCGACAATACGTAAATAGATTTTTATCTGACTATGCACAATTCAGATATTGGATATGACAATGTCCTTCCGTCCGTCCATCTGTCTGTCTGTCTGTCTGTTAGTGCATGGGTTATCTTATTCTTATTAATGGATTTTAAGTAATTATGTTAATAAAGGTCAAGATTTTCAGGTCAATTAGGCCAAAATATTTGTGTGAAATTTACCTCAATAGGGTCAAAAAATGCCAAAAATATGGTTAAATGGACAATTAATGTTTATATCTTGCCAAAATTCAGGTAAAAATGGACAAATATAATCTAAAATTATGTAAAATGGGTCATGCAGGTCCTGGAACAAAACTTGCAGAAATATCCTCAAAATAGAGAAAAAGTTTCTTAGAATGGAATATGCCGTTTTTCAGAATAGGAGTTTTAAATTGACGAGATTTCATTTTATAGAAAATAGTAAAAATCGGCAAAAATATTGAACGATAGATTCAGGTTTCAGTTTTAAATAAGAAAATAAGGTTCAACATCTGAAAATTTCACCAAATATTCTGCTGAAAGTTTCCGTAATTTAAAGCTTATAATTATTATAAATAATCTTAATTAATGGAAGAGATCGAACGAAGTAAGCAAGCAATAACTGAATCTATCTTTAAAAAGTCAGATATTTTGTCTAAATCGATCTTGTTTTTCTAATCTATATAATTCAATGTACTTCATCGAAGAAAAGTGATTTCATCGATTTCGGCTAAAATATATTCGACAACATTTTCTCTTTAACCAAACCCAACATGTTTCGGTCAGAAAAATGGCATTAAACATGTTAATGTTTTCAATGTAAAATTTGTCTATTTTTACAAAATGATTACAAAATGATTTTTATCGATGAGGCGAAATTTTATGTGAATGGTCGGGTTCGTAGGCAAAACAATTGGCATTTGTCATTTAAAAATCCCAAAAACGAACCATAGGTAATAGTTTGGTGCGGTATTAAAAGTTCCCTGATTATCTGACTATACTTTTTTACCAGTTTGTTAAACGCAAAATTTTATAAAATGTTGAATGAGTTTTTGTTGCCCATAAATTGCGAAAAATCTGGGATTCGTGATGCTATTTCGTCATGCATCATGATTGCGAACCCGTTCCATAAGCGATTGTCGTCCGAATTTGACTGACCAAAAAATTCGGTAACACTTTTATTTTTTATGGAGAATCATTAGCATTGCTCCTTGATCACCCGATTTAACCCATTTAGACTTTTTCCATTAAGATAATCTTAAGTGTCAGGTTAATTCATACCGAAATAAAGGGAAACTTGTCAAGCCTGACACAAACGGTTAAGATCGGGCAAATATGAGTCAATTTTTCGTGACACGCGTTTTTCTAATTAAACTGAAACACGATATGATACCTAATGGTGTCTATAAGAATAGTTTTAATGTTCAATTCACTTCACCTAAACTAAGAACGAATAAATATATCCTAAACACAACTGAATAGCAGTTTATGTTAGTTAGAGATAGAACATGACTTGTGATGTCATGTGTGTCAAAGTTTCCAAGGTTACTAAAACATAGAAATCGTATTTAGATTGAAAAACCTGTTTTAATGTGGAAAAATATTTACGACTTTTTATTTACACATATGTTGTGTTTATTTATATACAGTATGCTTGTATCGAGTCAATCTTGTTCTACCGCTAACTTTAAAACAAATAGTTAATGTAATTTATTTGTTACACTCTTATGCATAAAACTATGAAAACGTAACCAATCTTAGCATTGTTCGCTGACTTTTAGAATCACGCTTAACAGTATTTTCACCGATTGCTATGTCCACATCCCATTTACCACAATTCATTGATAAACAAACTGAAACCGAGGAATTGACTCAACCCATATCGGCAAATAATATACGTATGAAGTTTATGATGATTGACGCAAATTTGGAATTGTGTTTCAAAAGATAAAATTTATTTTTTTGTTAAATATTATTGTAAAAATTTCTATTAAAATTAATAACTCTGTTCTCGTAAAAACTATGTATTGCTTAATTTATATAAGAAACTTTTTCATTAATCTAATTTTTTTTATTGTTTAATAAAAACTTTTTCATTTTGTTCATTCGTTTATTTTCATTTCAAGTGAATAGATATTTAAACTTATAGTTAATTGTTTAGCTCTTTTTAACATACGTAGCTTTAATAATAATGTGCATTTATATTGTAAATGTACAGTAAATTTAAAAAATTTAGTAAAAAAATAAAACTGCTAATAAAATCGAAAACAAACAAAAAACAAAATAAAATCATTTTATATCTATATCTTACAAAATTCTATATTTTACCAAAAGTATAAATCCAAAATCACATATTAATATAAGAAACAAGAAAATCATTTATTAAAATAAGACTTTTAATAAACGCAATGATTAACGGTCGGGCGGACGGAGATTCGTACAAACAATCTTAGTCATATCTATAAGCTCAACTTCTCTAAGAAAGTGAGCTAAATAATATTTTAACAAAAGTAAAAAAGAGTGGCGGAAAATTTAAACTAAAAAACATTAAAAAATTCCAATAACATAAACAAAACATATAAATTAAACAAAATCGATACGGCCATGATATCTGACTGACTACTAAGTTTAAGTGAGTTTATTATCAGTCACTACCATTACTTTGTATTATTGTTTATTAGAGAAACTTGTAATAACTTTTACATGTATTTATTAAATTTTTTCTTTTTTCTAAAACAAAAAACTGGTTTGTAATGCTCTCTCTCTCACTCTTGTGCGAATATAAAGAATTTAGCGTTACAGGTGTAACCGCTTCTGGTTGTTAACACTTTTCTGTGAATGTTATATAACAAACATGATTTTATTAACTATTATTAGATGAAATCCTAGACATAGTGTGTCTGTATATATGGATTTTTATCTTAAAGATGTCTCGAAAAAATAAAGCATTTTTGAGTAAATTATTTTGTTTTTTGATATTATTATGTAATTATTCTTGTAAAAAGTTTCTTAAAGATGTCATGAAAAAAATAAGACATTTTTAAATATTAGTTTGTTTTTATTATATCTTTTATGTATAGACATGTAAAATGTCTATAAAATTATTTGCTCAATTGTTAATCGAACTAATATTATGGAGAATAAATGTTTCCCAACTAATAGTAATAATGTTTTTTCTATGAATTAAAAATATTATTTTAATATGTAATGTTTTTTGAAACTTATTGTATATATAAACTTTTTTAGAAACTTTTTGTAAAAGTTTATCATCTTTTTCATTGTTTCATAAATTAATTAAAATTATTCATTGTTATTAAAAAATTGTATATATGATTTAAATGAAAATAAAAGTATTTCAAAGCGCCTTTAATAGTGAAAGTCGCATAAAAAATTGCTCTCCGTATTAGCAGAGTTTTTTTGTGTTTTCTACTATTGTATCGGTGCTGATTTTTATCTTCTTCTATAACTGGGTTCGCAAAACCAATATATTTCAAAAATTATCAAAATCGAATGCTTTTGTGCCTGCTCCTGCCCTTGCTCCTTCGCCGGCACCTGCTCCTGCGCCTGCTCCTGCGCCTGCGCATGCTTCTGCGCCTGCTCCTCCGCTTTCGTCTGCTCCTGCGCCTGCTCCTCCGCCTGCGACTGCTTCTGCGCCTGCTCCTCCGCCTGCTCCTCCGCCTGCTCCTCCGCCTGCGCCTGCTATTGCGCCTGCTCCTGCGCCTGCTCCTCCGCCTGCGCCTGCTTCTGCGGAATTAAAAAATTAATGTAAAAAGTGATTTGACACATTCATTATTGTGTTTCGATTTCTATTATATGCTAATAAAAGTGGAGATTAATGATAAAATTTTAATTATAGCTAATATTTATCGGAGAACTGTGGGAAGTTTACAATACCATAGTTTTGATAAAATGGTGGAATTTTTAGAGAATCAATTTTATGATATTTTAGTTATTGGGGGTGATATTAATACTGCTTTTACGGAGGAAGAGAGACAAACACAATTAAATAGACGACATCGCCAAGCTTATGGTGACTTTAATGTTTTATTTGAAAACCTTTTATTGAAAAGATTGATCCAACAAAATGATGTTAAATATTCTTTTTTTACACTAAACCTGATAGGAGAAAAGGGTGCAAAATTGACCATATTTTTTTATCACAAAATTTTAATGATTATAGCTACACAATTAGATGGTTAGAGGTCTCTGATCATGCTCTGCAGGAATTGTCTTTATTCTGCAAAAATGTTCAAAAAAGATTTATACCATTTTCATTTGATCGTAGAATTTTAGAAAGTGAGACACTGTTGATGAACGTTAACAGTTGTTTGAATTTTAATAGTAATATGAGTGCATATGAAAAATATTCTAAATTTAAATCCATTTTTAAAAGAGAAGCATTACACTTGAGTCAATTAATAGCATTACAGCAGAATGAAAACAAAAATAAATCTGATGTTCATTACTTGAGAAATATGAGATACGAAAAAATAGAAAGCATTAATACTTTTATGAATGAGAATAATATTTTTGAAATACTGGATATTAAGCAGAAAAAGAGTAAAAACTCTCAATATTTAATAGAACGTATATCAACTAATGAAGGTGAAATTATTGAAGATTCTAATGGAATATCTAAATATATATATGAATATTTTTTAGAAAAGTATAAGTTTAAAGAAATAATTGATTATAGCTCTGATAAATTTAAGAACTCTATTGATAGATATGTTAAAAAAATACCGGATTCTCTGTCAGTGGATTTAGCTAAAAGAAGTGAGAGAAAAGAAATATTTTTTGCTCTCAATAAATTAAAAAATATTAAAGCCCCTGGTTTTGATGCTATAACTAAAGAGGTTCTATTGTACTTTTGGCCGATAATTGGTAATACTGTTGAAAATCTTATTTTAGAAATTTTTAATGGAAGTAAATATAAAAATAAATTTGTTCAGAAAGTTACACTTATTCCCAAAAAGGATAATCCCATTAAATTAAGGATTATAGACCTATTGCCTGTCAAACAATAATTAATAAAATTTATGTAAAAATTATTAGCATTAGATTAAAACCGTTAATGAATTATATTATAAATGGGAATCAATATGCAGGTGTTAAAGGGTAATCAATTCAGGACGCCATTAGAAGTATTGAAAAAATAATTATAGAATGTAATAAACAAAAGATTTTTGCAGAATTAAATGCTGAGGACCAAGAAACTGCTTTTGATGCCATATTTAGAGGTTTTTTGTATGCAACTATGTTGCAAATGAATATAAAGATTGAAACTATCGATTGGTTTAAAAATATAGATGAGATAACGGAAATTATAGTTAAATTAGGCAATGGGAAAAACACAGATAATATACCAACATATAGAGGGGTTATCTAAGGGGGTATGTTGTCCTGCGAATGCTATGTTATAGCATTCGAACCAATGGCAAATATGTTGCAAAAATTTTTGAAAGAATTAGAAGACAATAGAATCTCTAAAAGAGTGTGGTTTTTGTCGGTGACTTAAATTATTTTACTTTTACAGATAGAGGTCAGGGAATATTTGATAATATTTATAGAGAATTTAAACAAATAATGGGAATCAACTTAAATTTGGACAAAAAACAGAAACTGAAAATAGGATCGATAGATACTAATTTTAAAATAAAGATATACGGTATTGATTTCAATAGTAAGGGAATTGATACCAGACTTTGGGTAGAAGTCTTAAAAAAAATAAGATCGACAATCAAAGCCATTTATAATAGGACTAGACATTCTCCATTAGAAACGAAAGCGATTTTATTGAATACTTTTGTTTTTAGTTTAATTAATTTTTATGGTGAAAATACTAGGATGTCCCTAGAATTGCAAAAACAAATCCGAAAAATCTGTAATGATTTTATATGGAATAAATTGAAAATGATTTCATATGACACTTTGGCCAGACCTAAAGAATATGGAGGTATAGGGGTTTTAACATTTTTTATTTAATTCAGGCTTTTTATACTTTTAAACTTTTACGATATAAGAAAACTAATTTTATACCATCACAACAACAAAAATTGAAATTAAAATAATTTGATGATTGGGTTGAATATGTCTTGAGACAGAAAGAAAATGCCGCTTTTTCGTCAGAAATAAAGACAGTTTATAGAGAACATGGGAGAATATGGGATTTTTTAGATGAAAATATGAGACCAATAGACATATATAGATAAATGATTGATAGTAAAAATGAGAAAATTAATTATGATTTTTATACTTCAACTTTGGCACCTAAAATAGTATCTGAAATATGGTTTAGATTGAAACATAACGCAATATATAGTGAAAATAATTTATTTAAAAGATTAGATTAGATAACATTTGTAAAGCATGCAATGATCACAATATAGATAACTATAGACACTTTTTCTTAAATTGTGATAAGATTGAAGATCTTTTCTTAAATTTTAATATGTTTTTATCGTTTTATAAGTATGATATTAGTGAAGTGTTTTTGTTTATTAACACTAAAAATGATATCACTATTAAAATTAATAATGCAATGAAAGCAACTTGGCTTAAATCTATATCCCGTTTTAAGAATCCATATTCAACTCATCCCAAGACTTGTGAAAAAGCTCTTGAATTTTTAATGCGTTATTTACTTCAAACTATTTTATATATGAAATATTATTTTAAAAAAATGAAATTTAATGAAAATAATGTACATTTGAGAAATATTAGTGAAATTCATGATAGACTTTTTAAGAGCACACAATTTAATTATAGGTGATAAAAAATAGAGAGCGCTTCTTCTTCTTTGTTACTCTGACCAGTGAAAACTTTGCTTCTCGGCTGAAATGCATTCACGAAAACTTTCTATATGAGAATAGTCTGAAAGATGTTTATTAACTCAAACAATAATTCATTTTTTGTCAATGAAAATGTTTTCTTTGTTTAACATTTTAATGAATTCATTAATTTTTTTAACACTTTATTGTATGTTTTGTTCTGCTATTGTGGAATAAAAAGGTTAATTAAGAAATCAATAAAAGAGAATGGACTCAAAAATATAAAGTTTTATGTTATCACTGTTATGATATATGCTATGTTTTGTTTGGTAATAATCTCTTATGAAAATAAAATCCAAGGTGAGAGAGTACTTTAAATTCTTTTACAATTTGTTGAATTTTATATTGTTTTTATATAAGTTTTTAATCTTAGATCTTTTTGTAAATAGTATTTTACTACTTTTTAAAAAATTGTTTTACTATTTTTTATTTATATGTAGAGAAACTTGTAATGATTTTTACATGTATTTTTTATATTTTTTCTTTTTTCTGGTTTGTAGTATTCTCTCTCACTATTTGAATGTGTCAGACATAAAGAATTTAGCGTTACAGGTGTAACCGCTTATGTTGTTTACCCTTCTCTGTGAATAATGTAATAAACATGATTTTATAAACCATTATTAAGAGAAAATCTAGACTTAGTTTTGTCTGATATATATGTAATTTTTGTCTTGAAGATGTCATCAAAAAAATAAGGCATTTTTAAGTATTTCATTCTATTTAAAATAGATATTATGTAATTTTTCTTTCGAAAAAATATTTTACTTAAAGATGTTATAAAAAAATAAAACATTTTTAAGTGTTTTGTATGTTTTTATTGTAATATATGAAGACATGTAATATGTCTATAAAATTATGTGCTCAATATTTTAAATCATATGTTTAATATTTAATCGAAATACCGTTATCAGAAATACATGTTTCCTAACTAATAGCAAATTAAATTAAAAATAGTATTGTTTTTTGAAACTTATGTATATTTAAACTTTAATTGTAATCTTTGATATATCATTTTCATTGTTTCATAATTTAATCATAATTATTTATTGTTATCAAAAAATTTGTATATATGCTTTAAATGAAAATAAAAGTATTTCAAAGCGCCTGCACCTGCGCCTGCTCCTGCGCCTGATCCTCCGCCTGCCCCTGTTCCTGCGCCTTTAATAGGATAAGTCGCATAAATTATAGCTCTTAGTATTAGCAGAGTTTTTTGTGCATTTCTATTGATTTTGGTGCAAATTTTTTATTACCATCGATTACTGGGGTTCGCAGAACCATGTCAATAAAAAAATTATTGAAATCGAATGATATATCATCGAAATATTCGACATTGAATTCGTGTCTTAATTTGGGAAATTTTCAGTGCAAAATTGACACTATTAGTGCTTTGTATTGAAAATAGACATTTATACCTTTTTATACACGTAAAACAGTGTTATGTAATATGTAAAATAGTCATCGATTTTAATATTATAAAAAACAGCGTATGTGTGGCGAGAAAGCATGGCTAATGTGAGACCAACTTTCTCTTATTCAGGTGCCGCTAAGAGAGGTACCCGTGTTCAGCAAAAAAACGTAAATTCAACAGAAAATCAAAGAGATTTTGTCACTAAATTTATGGATCCGACGGAAACAATGAAAAGAAAATTAGATTCATTGACGAATAACTGCTGTGTAACAGTGGCCGCCGTTAATGGTTTTGATACTCCACTCGATTATTGTGTAGCGATAAACAATCAATTTAGGAATAACGTTGTGGTGCAAGTAATTGCACATAAAGAGCAAAATGCTGTTATTTTTTTGGAAAAAGATATTTATGCGGAAAATTTAGTTAACGAAAAATTAACGGTAAATGGCGTTAAATATGACGTGGAGTACGCTTTAAGAAGACCTTTCGTGGTATTGTTTCGAAACGTCGTACCTTTAATTTCAAATGAAGAAATTATGGATTTGTACAAAGAATACTTTGATTTTGTTAATTTAAAATATTCTTTTTACTATGATGTTAAAAAAGGTGAACAACTATTTTTTGGTCCACATCGCTCAGCACTCGTAACAATTAAAAATGGAGTCAAAAAGGATTCAATTGTTTCAGTCAAATACAAACAAATTGAAAATGAAGTTTTTGCGATCACATTAGATATGGACACGCGTTCTCGTTGTTTTAAATGTGGAGATAAGGGTCATATGGCCAAAAATTGTAAAAAATTAAATGTTAACGATAACAATGAAAATAATCTGAATAATGCCAACAATGAAAATATTAATGAAGTGGATAAATATGCAAAATATAAATGTCGAAAATGTAAAATGATTGGACATATTGTAAAGAATTGTCCCTTAAATCCCAAACAAGTGGTGGATTTTCCTGAAGAAAATCTGTTAGATATGGAAACGGAAACTACTATAAACAACAATCAATTTAATGATCCGCAAACTTCAAATCAATCGACTAATAGTGAAGAACCAATTCCACAAAAAATGATAAAAGATCAACAATTATTTGTATCGAATATAGAAAAAAATTTTGCGAATTTCTTACAACAAGAACGACAACGAGAGAATGAAAGTACGACACCAGTAGTTCAGACACCAGTGGTCAGTACACCATCAATACCACAAAGAATGAGACGTACTGAATAAATGGAAAGCATTGTCAGTATGTCAGGCATAAGTTTCAGTGAAAGACACGACGATTTTAGCGACAAAGATTTGAACGATACGGATATTGAATTTGGGGAAACTACTGAAGAAGAAGATAACGACATCTTAGAAATTCAAATAGAAAACAAAAAAACGCAAAAACGTAAAGCAACAGAAATCTCACCTCTCATTTCTAGTATGGAAAGTGCAGTGAAAAATCTATTACATATTGGAAAACAAAGTATTCCTGAAACTAAAACGAATATACCGGAAACTTCTCAACGCCAATCGAAACGTGCGAAAACATCAAAAGAAAAAACTAAAGAACAAATTGCTTTAAGTCAAGTTAGAGAAGAAAGACGTAAGGATATTCGTGAAGCGTATCCATGGAATCAAACCCATTATGAAAAAGTTGAAGCTAAATATTTAAAAGAAATTAAAAAATGGAAAAAAGGCTATAATTTTGAAAAATTATTACGTAAACAATTCGACGAATTAGAGGATGATTAGAAATTTGCGTTAATGCTTCATGGTAAGCATAGATGACACGTTAATAAAAAGAATATTAATACTTTGCAAGAATTTCTGGACGAAGATGGGGACGAATATTCAGGCAATTTTTTCGATGGAAGTTTATCAAAAAAAAGGTATTTAGAAATGATAGAAGTTATAACTCCCAGAACTGTACGGAGAGAAACATGTATTGAAGCTTATATAAAAGAAAAGAAAGCTAAAGTTTGATTTGTGAGCAAACAAGAAATATTATAGATTTTTTAAGGGTTGCCTTTAAAGGCGATTGTACGCAATTAGAAATGAATTTACTTAACGTTTATAAATGGCTGAAAGCTTATTCAGACAAAGTAATGGACAGAAAAATGTCCTAAATTTGGGTTTTTTAAACTCTAAAAAAATGGGACCATATAAAGAATTGGTTTATAGAAATTTAATTAAGTCTAAACACATTTTATGCTTTACAGAAGCGGTTCGCGGTTTTGCTGTTGATGGGTATACCTGTTATTTAAACGATCAGGAAAATTACAACGAAAGGATATAATATTGAATATTTTTAAAGGCCATAAACATAAAAATGAATTTATTCAGAGAGTTTCATTAATACCTAAAAAAGATAATCCTATTAAAATCAAGGATTACAGACCTATAGCGTGTCAAACTATTATAAATAAAATTTACATTAAAATAATAGCTATTAGACTGAAGCCATTAATGAGTTTTATCATGGATGGCAACCAATATGCTGGAGTTAAGGGACGTTCGATTCAGACAGCAATAAGAAACATTGAAAATATTATTATTGAGTGTAATAGACAAAAAATTTTAGCTGAATTAAATGCTGAAGATCAAGAGACGGCCTTTGACTCAATTTTTAGGGGATTTCTTTATGCTACAATGAGGGAAATGAATATTGGAACTCAAACTATTCAATGGTTGAAAAATGCTGATGACATGGCAGAGATAATTATTAAATTAGGAAATGGGAAAAATACGGAAAACATTACAACGTTTAGAGGGTATACAAGGGGGTATGCTTTCTTGTGAATGTTATGTCATCGCATTTGAGCCGATGACAAACCTTTTGCAAAAATTACTAAAAGAATTAGAAGATTATCCGATAGTAAAAAGAGTTGTTGTTTTTGTTGATGACTTAAACTATTTTACTTTTACTGATAGAGGTCTAGGGATCTTTGAAAATATATATCGGGAATTTAAAAGAATAATGGGAATTAATTTGAATTTAAATAAAAAACAGAAGTTAGAAATTGGCTCAATTGATATTAATTATAAAGTTGAAATATATGGTATTGATTTTAATTCTAGAGGTATAGATACTAGATTATGGGTGGATGTTTTGCAGAAAATTAGAAACTCAATTAAATCCATTTACAGTAGAATTAGATATTCTCCATTGGATACGAAAGCAGTTTTATTGAATACATTAGTTTTTAGTATAATTAACTTTTATGGGGAAAATACTAGGATGTCTGTTGAAATGCAAGGACAAATTAGAAAAATATGTAATAATTTTATATGGTGTAAATTAAAAATGATTCCGTATGAAGTATTATCTAGACCTAAATTATATGGAGGGATAGGTGTTTTTAATATTTTTTATTTAGCACAAGCTTTTTATACTTTTAAACTTTTACGGTATAAGAAAACGAATTTTATACCTTCACAACAGAAAAAACTGAATCTAAAAAGTTTTGATGATTGGACCAATTATGTATTGGGACAAAAGGAGTATTCTTCTTTCTCTTCAGAGATTAGAACTGTATATAAAGAGCATGGAAAAATCTGGAATTTTTTAGACCCAAATTCTAGACCAATTGATATATATAATTATATGATAGATAGTAAGAATGAAAAAAATTAGGTATAATTTTTATGAGTCGACACTGGCACCAAAAATCATTGCTGAAATCTGGTACAGACTATAACATAATGCTATTTATAGTGAAGTTAATTTGTTTAAAAAATCCATTAGAATAGATAAAATTTGTAAAGCATGTAATGATTGTAAAATTGATAATTATAAACATTTCTTTTTGAAATGTAAACTTATAGATGATTTATTTTTGAAGTTTAATACACTTTTACAATTGTATGGTTATGATATTAGTGAAATTTTTTTTGTTTGTGGATACAAAAAATGATGTTAATATCAAAATAAATAACGCCATGAAAGCTACATGGCTTAAAGCCATGTCTAGATTTAAGAACCCATATACTACCCATGAAAAAACTTCCGAAAAATCATTAGATTTTTTGATGCGATATCTGTTGGAAACAATATTGTACATTAAATATTATTTTAGAAGAACTAAAACTAAGGAAAATAACGTACATTATGTAAATATAAATAACATGCACAGCAATCTCTTTAGAGGGACTAAATTTAATTACAGATAATAAAAATAAGAATGCGCTCTTTTAAAAAGTCGTTACTGACCGCTGATTCTGTTCAGTTAAGTTTCATTCCTTTTAAAGTAACCAAAGATAAGACTTCTTTCAAATATGTATTTGAAATTAAACAATAGCTCACTTTTTGTGAACAAAGAGAAACTCTTTTTTAATCATTTTAATGATTTTATTTATTTGTTCAATATTTTATTGTATATAATTTTCTGCTATTGCAGAATAAAAAACTATGTTAAAAACATGTTAAAAGAGAATGGTTTGAATAACATAAGAATTTATGTATTTATTGCAACATCTTATTTGTTATTATGTTTTGTTGTCACTTCTGTGATAACACTCATTAACGTTGAGAAAATATTTTATAATATTTCTTTTAATTTATTCAATTTTTTGTTATTTTTATACAGATTTTTAATTGTAGAATATTTTAAAATGAATTTTACTTGTTTTATAGTTCATTTTTTAAATTATTTGAATTGTTTATTACACTATTTTTTAATTAGAACCGCCAATATTTTTAATTATTTTAAATTATATTCAAGTATTTTTTTTATATTTTTTCTAAATTTTTTCTCTAACAAAAGAGAAAATAGTTTTTCAGTGTGTCAATAGTAAAGAATTTTGCGTTACAAGTGTAACGTCTGCGGGCTGTGAACCTTTCTGTGAAGCAATCAAATTGCTTTTAAAATATTATTATAAGAATACTAGACATTAGATGTCTGTTATGTAAAGTTTTGCTTAAACGTGATATGAAAAAAATAAGTCACCTTTAAGTAAGTAAATTAGTTACCAATTATTTTATAATTTAATTTAATTATTATGTATGTATTTATAAAGTAATGCTCAAAAATTATTGCTTAAAGACATCATCAATAAAAATAGATGGCTTTAAGTAGTGCTCAAATGAAGTTTTTAATTGTCTCACATACACATATGTTAGTAAATACTTATGTATTTAATACATTTACATGTTTCTCGATGTATATGTTTTTTGGTAAAACATTTTTTAATGATGTATTTGAAATGTTTTGTAATATTTAACATATATATTTAAAATGAATTTGTGTTATTTATAAATTAATATTGTTTTTCTAATTATAAATGAAAACTTTGTTTTTTGAATATCATTTCATATTTAATTTATTTATCATTATATACCATAAAATCAAAATGTTTTTAGCTCACTTTGAAAAAGTCAGCTATTGTATTTGGGATGTCCGTCCGTCCGTCCGTCTGTCTGTAGACTCTCA
>JAQIXJ010002753.1:0-14857 GCA_034700185.1 Phthiracarus laevigatus
TAAGTCATTTGCCAAACAATAAAACTTAAACCACAAATTATTCCATAAGCAAATAATAAACTCCATGGAAGTACATAAAAGATCATTTGCAAATAAGTGCAATTCAACGCTATTGGAATCATATTAACAAAAAAACATATAAATGGAACTAACATATAAGTGTTGAAACTAATTAAATTGAATAAAAATTTTGATTTTTTAATAATTTTTCGAATTTTTTCCTCATTACTCAGACCAATCGATTGTGGAGAAACATATCCGGCCATCATTTCAAATACTTTCATATATGTTGGATAAATATTATGCTTGTAATTCCAGAAATGTATTGCTTGAGTAATAATTCCTGCAGAATATAACAATAATTGAGTTATGTTATTCTGATAATGAATGTTTAAAAAGAATGAAAAATCGCCAATTTTGATGAAGAACTCGTAGTTTTCTTTTTTATTTAAAATTGAAACGCAATTTCGAATGCATAGAATTTTAACACATATGAGTGTCAAAATTGGATTAAAATATAATCGACTTCGTTTAGCATTGCAAATCATAAACTGCCACAATCCTATCTCATAGAAATGATTGCCAGCATTTTCAATGATAAGATATGGTGGCAATGGTTTACTTGTGTCAATTTTGTCGCAGTAAATATTATTCAGTTTATCCATTTAATTATATATTTTAAGTACACATTACTTGATATGGTTAAATCATTAGCTAAAACTGAAACGAAGAAATTTTTTAAATAGAATATGAATATTATTGGTATAATATTTATTAAGTTTTATTTTATAAAAATTATTGACTTTTAATTCAAAATAATTATTGATCACTAAAAGTAATATTAAACTTAGTTTTAACATATGACTTCATATTTAAGTTAAATAATTTATTAATATTATTTTTCAACATTTTAATTTGCAGGATATAATGATAATATAACCGTTGCACAAAAAACATTGATTTAAATTTCGTGAGATAAATAATAAATTAACTGAATTATATAAATAATTTCAAAGTTCGAATGTCTTCAATTAATTAAGAAGTTGAGTATTTAATTTTCATTGATATATTGGTAATTTTATATTATCCGATAACATGCAAATAACAAATTTTAAGAAATAAAATTGGGCAAACAATTCTATCTTAAATCTATAAAAGCAATGGTAAACATAACGATCGATAAGTTATTTGGCTCACAAGTTCTACTTATAAATCCTTTTTATATAAAAAATAAAACGAACATTATAATGAGATAACATTGATTCCAATAGTTATTTAAATCATACTTAACAAGAGAGTGCTGAATTATAAGCTGAAGAAATTATTCGTATTTGTTACATTAAAAATATTATTATAAAATGAGCACTTCTATAACAGTTATAAGACTCGTAGTGCCCGGTTATGACCCCGGTATCAAAAGTTATTAAGCTTAAATTTGCAATTAATACATAGTTACTGGAATAAACGAATTTTTAGTTTACAAGCGCGTGTCATAAAGCATGTTTTTTATAAGTGTTAATTTAGTTAATAAAGTCTTAGAATCAAAGTGAGCTCAATGTTCTTTTTTTCTTGTTTAGAATTAAAGACTAGTTTTTTGCTATTTTTATCCTATATTATTATTCTTTGTACAAGAAATAAGTGGTTTTGCAGACTTTATTAATCAAGATAAAACAAAAACGACACATTCATAGATACCTCACATTTTAACTTAATATCGATGGCATAGGTTTAATATACCAATTAGTAATATAATACAAACACCAAATCCAATTGTTAATATAAGACTATGCACGGACGGACAGACAGACATGGGCAAATCCATAAGCATAGGTTAAATAAAAAAGTGAGCTAAAAATATTTTAGTTTTAAAAAAATATATAATATTTTTTATTTATTTTATTGTTTTGGGAAATTTCTATTCAAATTCGATTAATTTTTCAGAGTCCACCATTTTTAGGTTTTTCTCCAAAAATTTTCGATAAAATTTTGTTAGTTATATTAAAAGTTTTTCGCTATTAAAATTTTTATTTTCATATATCCTGAAAAGAGAGTATTTATCAGAGCCGAGTGAAAACTTTATAATATAAATAAACTAGCTATTTTTAATTATGTTATTTGCGATTATATATTGCACTTTAATGCAGCGGTTCCCAAACTTAAGGTCATGACCCAAAACAAGGCCGTAGAAATAAAAATTTGGGTCACAGCCTTTTATAATGTTAGCATTAGTTATGGGTCGCAACATAAAGTTTACATATGAAAATCAAATCTTTTATCACATATCATCTATTCGACTACACATTAGTCCTTAGTTAAATGTTTAAAATGATTTACGACAAGCTCTGTTGTATAATGTTCATAATATTGATATATTATCAACTAAAACGCAAACATATGATTCTCATTAGTTTTAAAAATCAAGATTTGAAATTATGGAACGCATAAAATTTTTTTAAAATTTTAGGTCACGTATAGAAAAAGTTTGAAATACACTGCTTTATTGAACTCATTTTTTGTATTTATTTGAACGTTTAATCCGTTTATGTAAATATTGCATTTTTGCATGTATTAATGTTATTGTATACTTTCTCATTCGCATTAATGAGCACATACTCTTAACGGTAAAACAACCATAATGAATAGAAGGCTTAAATGGTTGCTATGGTGATCAAACCTACAAATATCGTGACCTTTTATAATAGATATTTTATCCATTTTTATTCATTATTATAAACATTAATTTAGCTTTCTATTTTTTATATATAAAATAAAATATTTTTCTTGATTTTTCTTGACAAAAATAAATAAAAATTAATAAAATTAGTTTTTTAAAAATCAATATTTTAGTTGTTTTAAGTAAATAAATATTCAGTATTTTGGCTTTTTAATCAATATTATAATCAATATTCTAACCTAAAAAATAAAATATTTTCCTTGCTTAAATGTTCTAGCTTTAAAGGGCACTATTGTTGTAAAAAACGTTGAAATATTTATTCAAGAATTAAATAACATACAACAATAAATTAAAACCATTAAAACTTAATCATATTATGAACATAATAGCATTTAAAAAACTTTCAAAATTCATGACTTTCGAGATTATTAACTCTTATCATTTTTTATACATTGTGATAACCTCTCAGCAATAGCACTTTCCGCAAAAGTTTTGTTTCCGAAAGTAACTTCTCTTAAATATAAAAGTTTATGAAATGTTATTGTTAGATTTGGTTTGGTATGGTTTGGTTTTGGCTAGGTTTTGGTTAGGCTTTGGTTAGGTTTTGGTTACGATTTGGTTTTGGTTTGATTAAGCTTAAATTTTTTGTAGACTATTAAAACATTTTTTAATCACATAACTGTTCGTTTACATGCGCTAAACAACATACTGAAAGACTTAAATTTCAATCTCCATGTTTATTAAATATTTTCCGGGGTTATTGAAACTTTATATTAGAATTTGAGTTTAGAGGCACTATAGGGCTTATCGATTGTCCTTAACAACAGTGTGGAATGAGTGTCTCTATGCGTCAAAAATCGCTAGCACTGTTTAAACTATCTATGAATTAACGATTAATAAAATAATGAATAATCGTTCGTATGAGGCCGCAGCCCATAGTGATTTCATCGATTGAGAGAACTAATATCATTTGCTCTTTATCACCATTTTGGTACCGCTTGCAAAATAAGGGATGTGGTATATCTTAAAAGTAGTGACCACCCTAACCGTATATAATCCAGAAAACAACTGCAAACTCTCAGCTAAATAAAATCTTCTAACTCATTACTATTTCCAGTTTCACTGTCTGTATAACTATATCTTATACTCTAATAAATATCTTATTCAGGATATAAAATCAGTCTTAATTATTTCTAAAAGTTTAAATCTAAATTCTATAAAAACTCATTTTTGGACTCGAATTGATCCTTGTTGGCCTAAGGCTGGGCAACTGGCGATCGAAAAACTAATTTTGGAAACAATTCAATTCTAACGAAAATTTCTCAGACTTACAATACAGTATTTATGGTTAAGCGTCACTAGTTTTTAAACAATATATTTTTCCTTTTTACGAAAACTGTTTACAACAATACTGCCCTTGAAAGCCAGAACAACCTCCTGCTTTAATAATGAGTAAACATAAAATAATTAATACTAATTATATGTAGATGTGTGTGAACACATGACACATCACATTTATTGTTTTAATGATTATCCACCAATGGAAAATTATAACAGTAACAGTTTGGAGCTCAGAGGTCATAAAACTATTTGGAAATAAAAAGGCGGTGGTTGTACATCATCTGTTCAAAACTATCGCGTCCGATGTACTTCAGCTGAACCTTGAGCTCCATTGGATTTTGAAAGAATCTTCAAAGACTAAAACTATCAGACTCAATTTTGATCTAAAAACACCAAGTGGTGAAAAGTGCGTCGTCATCCATTGGACAGCGAAAAATTTGATATCGGCAACGCAGCAACAACGCGACATCATAGATCTCCTGGAAAAGCACGGTTATTATCAAGTTAGATATCGAGCTATACTCAAACAATGTCTTCGTCTTCAGCGACTTCGACCTCTAAAGAAGATATCCACAGTCAAGTGCCATCGACGTCAGCAGTTTCTACCTCAACAGAAGAGTCCATAGTAGGACAAAAATAAAATTTTCTATTCTTTGTTATCTTTTTACGGCGTTAATATTAGCATTAGTATTCTATTGTTTATGTCTATTCAATCAAGTTTTAAATCAATTAACAGTGATGTAAAATTATAGATATACTAAGAAAATACCTGTTTATTATAGAATTTAAACAAAGATTGATAGTTAAGCAAAGCTATTACATGACCACTTATCAGAGTTTCTTCTCGTATTAATTATTTGAAATAGCATTGAGAGAAATAGCTAGCGAAAACACTTGCTTTGTCGAAATAACATTTAACCATTATTCAAAAAAATATATTGCAGTAGTATGGAACTTTTCAACCCATTTATATTATTTTGAAAGTCTTGAACAAATTCTTCCATTTGTAAATCTTGTACAAGAACTTGATCAGTTAAGAGCGAATTCATTTTCTCTAAATTACCTTAATTTTTAAGCACTTTATATATATATGCCAGCGAGAGCTTTGGAAATAAAAATAAAAAATTATTGGCTTTCCTATATAGAAATCGCTTCAATTAAATTTGTAAAACTTTATTTGACGAAACGAAACGAAACACAATTTTACTGTACATTTTAATTCTACAAATAAAACGAGCAATAAATTATGAATGTACAGACAAAACAGAAACAGTATCATTTAAACAACAGATAAAAGCTGTTTTTGTAAATTTTTTGGATTAAATTTCAGTTTAAGAGATGTTCCGCAATACTCTGTAAAAATCCCTTTTGGTCTTTAAACTCTCAAATGCAAAGCGCGTATTACATCTAAGTAAATTAAAGTAATCTAAAACAGCTATAATCAAATTTTAAAGTCACAGTGGAGTCCGAGAATACTGAAAAACAAGGTTCAATTATCCCTGAAAAAGAAATTGAATTTAATTGATCTTGAAAACATTGATATCGATTATTTAAAAATTTCAGATTTTAAAACTATATCTCCCATATCTGATAGTGATAGAACAATACTTAAATTTTATTGTGTTCATTTAACTTTATAATTAAATTAATAAAACCAAATCTAATAGTAAATCTAAGTCTTTTGAAAATGATATAAATAAAAAGTGTAAAATTGAAACATATATCTTTAAAATCGCATATATTGTTAAAATATCTTTAGATTGCGATAAAGAATTAAAAATAGAAGTATCTGTTTTTAAACTATATCATAGTTTTGCACAGTGTGAACATTTGATATAAGAAGCAGTAGAAATTCAATTAAAAAATAATATTTTTTGTGACCGAGTTATAATTGAGACTCAGCATATCAAGCGTGAAATTGTGTCCTGGATTTCCCATTGAAACAATATTCCTTTCTGCTTTTGCTTATATTTATAAACTCTACTTTACCCATTATAAGTACTAATTTTGAAAGCATACTACAAGTAATAATTTCTGTTTGTGTCTCTTTTATATCATTCTTTATCTTTATTCCTATGTGTGTCAAAAGGAATCACAGATTTATCGATTCTATACTATTGACTCTCGATTTCTTATACTGTTCTCGAATCTCGTGAAATTTAGAGCCTGATCAACTCCTATTTATTAATGAGCAAAATTAGCTTGTATGCTGATATATTAAATCAGTCAGAGACCAAATTTTCTTATTTGCTGATTGATTTGTTAATTAAGTACGCTCGAAACTAAAGATTATCCATATACAAGTTACCAGAAGTGTTGTGGACCCAAAACATTTCATATATGAATTTAGAATTGATATCTTTGGTGATAATTTTATTTATCGTGAATGTTAGATTTGCTCGTGAAGCTACAGAGCCGTCGTCGCAAATCTTTAATTGTCCGGATTATTGCTCATTGCTTGTTGTATTGTAATTGATAAATATCTTAGCTGTTCAAATAGCAATTAGATTTTTGATTTTTATGCATTAGCCGAAACATATTTTAATTGATACTTGTAGGCATCCGTATTAGGTTTGCTCGTTGAGATTACGAAACCTACGTTGCAAACTATTTTGGGAACATGAACATTTAATTTAATTGAAATGCCGGTGTGTTTGCGAAAAATTTGTATTAGTAATTGGATAATTACGATTTAAAAATAAGCTACCTTGATCGATCACTAAATAAGACTTATTATTAAAATTTATTGAATTGTTGCACAAATATATTGAGTCATAATATTTATTGAGTCATATTTAAGATATTAATTGTAGTAATAAACTAATATTTGAAGAGTCATACATCATTAGAATAAATAATAATAAAAGATAGTTTCCATTTTGATGGTATATTTGATATTGTATTCAGTTCCGCTTAATTTAGTAAAAACTAGAGTAAAATTGAATTTATATAAAGTACTAAATATTTTATAATCATTATTACGACACCGAATTACATATTGATATGAGATCGGTATTTGATCACTGATATGTTGCGTGTCATTTGAGGTGAGTGTGGACTTTGGAGTATGATGACAGCGTGAGAGGTATTACCGATTTTTGAGTAGACTTTGATGAGTTTGTGATACTCGAGTACAACGTGTACTTGTCGTCTAATGTTGAAGCGGTGCTACCAATACGTTGTTATCGTTGATTGATTCCGGTGATGCTCATAAATTATTGTTGTTGGTAGTTCCAGAAGAATGAGATTTTCGTTGATGGTGTCGTTGACATTCGATTAATAGATTGGGTCAATGACTTAACGTGGAACGTGGAAAGTGAGACTAATAATCACTACTGTTTAAACGCGTTAGAATACAATACTTGAAAGCATTCAGTTATTATACAAAATCTGATTATTAAGTGAACATTTTGCCTTGAATATTGAATGCGAAAAAGCATTGTGTTATTAATAAAACGTTTACATTGCGTTATAAACATTGAACTTGTGAGTAAGTTTTAGCGTTAATAACAAATTAGTAATTTTTCATGTAAATGTAATGAAATGTAATTGAGTTGTATTGAAGGTATAAGCGGCGTTCTTTTAGCTTCATATCATTCCCCCATGTCTTAGAGATCGTTCTCTCTGAGAAAGTAAGGCTCAAATTGTGACACATGTACTTTGAGTCTTGATTAGTTCCCCATATGTTCGATTACGAAGTTGACTTGACTTGAGGACTTTTCCACGACTCGATATGGACCTTCGAATATAGGTGTGAGCTTGTTATTGCTTGGTAAGTTTCCTGGTATGCTGCGTTTGACTGTATCACCAATGAGTAGTTCGATATTTGGAAGCTTGTCATCATTTCTCTGTTTGTTTTTCGCTTTGTAATTGTCGCTACGCGTCTTTGCTGGGACTCGTGCTTCTTGTAGCGAAGTATTAATTGGAAGGGCTGTTCCGAACAATAATTGTTGTGGAGAAAATCCGGTATCGGTATGAATTGAGTTGTTGTAATTGTCGATAACGTCTTTGAATGCTGTTTACCTTTTGAATGTCGGTTTGTCCAACTTGGCTAATGGAAGGCCTTTGGCGATTGCGTCAGTCGCTTTATCATTGATACCATTTGTTTGCGGATGTTATGCTGAGGTGAATCTGTGAGCAATTTTGTGTAGGAGTGTAATATTGAATTTATTGAAGCTACGCAGCATTTAAAAATAATATAACCCCAACCGAAATGTACTTACGTTTTTTTCACAAAATGGTTAGAGATCTTGAAAGAGCGTTGCACGTGCTTACACCAGTACAACGAATGATTTTAGTTACACGAATTGCACGTTATTTGAAACAATTAACTTTACATGCAACAAACCCATATAGAAATGTGAATCTTTTAAAGATTTAACTAATATCCATTGACGTGCATCATAAAAAGAAAAGGTTACTCACCTAGCACTCAGATTCGATTCAAAGGTTTATATTTATATACTTTACACAATTACAACTACACCCATACTAGAATATAGAACAGATACTCCCAATGACTTTAGAGATTTACAATATTACATACGTAACGAATTTCACGTAATACAAAACATCGTAAGTCTTAGTATTTTTAATCATTGAGTCCGAAGTTAGCACCTTTATAGAGGAAAACCTTAAGAAGTAGATTGATTATTTTTAGAACACAAAAGAAAATAGTAATTAATAAAAATGTGTGAAAATCTTGAGACAAAATCTACTCATTTAACTGCTTCACAAGTACAAAATATTATTGCTCATTCTTTCTATTCTGCTTAATGAGCCTATGGTGCTCTACTAGTAACTCTATACGATTCAGAATCTTTACTTAAAGATAAAGACTTTATAGAAGAATACGAAGTAGAAACAACATATAAAAAAATGTCACATGTTGACAAATGTTTAAATTCTTCCTAGGCAAAATCCGCTCGTGAATAGTATAAACTATGTTATACAAATAATTCGAATAAACCCAGTACTTGGCCTGATCTTAAAGCCTTGTTTTTACAATATTTTGAACATGTAGAAAAAAATAAATTCTACAGGCAAGTACTATAAAAACGTAAGCAAGATTATACAGAGCCAGTAAAACATTATATTACATCAAAAATATTATTATGTAAACAAGATGATCCAAGTATGTCTGAAGGTAAAATATTATCTAAAGTATTTGAGGATTTAAACACTCAAATAAAAAATAATGTATTTATAAGAGATTGTAAAACTCTCTATGAGTTGAGGACTCAGGAGACTAGAGTGATAAACATACTTAAAAATGAAAATAAAACTATAACTTCTTCTGAATATAACATCGTACAAAGGATTGAAATACTTTTGGAGACTGTAAGAACTTTACAGCAAAAACCTGAGGAAAATACTAAACCTTCTTATAGATAAAGAGAAGCATGCATAAGTACTTATTCATATAGAAATTAACATAATAATTACAGTCCTAAAAACAATTTCAATCAAAGACAAAATTTCAATCGCCCTCATAACTTTAATCCCTTTCAGAATTTTAATCAAAATCAAAATTCTAACAGATCTAATCAAAACAATAAGTTCAGAAACCAAATCGAACCAAGAAATTTTAATAATGATAAACAAATCAGGTTTGCACAAAAGAAACAAAAAAGCAACAGTAGAGATGTTGAAGGTAATACAGTTTTTTTCGTTGTCAAAAACAGGGACATTTTCAAAGAAATTGTCAATCTTTGTTTCTTACTTAATCTGGAATTAATAAAACTGAACCTAAAAAGGTTGCGAATGCATTATACGTACATGCTCTTTTACCATACATAATACATAAATAATTTAAACAATTTAATAGTTTACTTAAAGAATCGAAAGAATCAAATTGTTTCGCTTTTTATTCAGGATTTGAGGTCTCATTGATTGACTTGAATTTAGCTAAAGAGCTAAATTTTGAAAGTGAAGTCTATACATGTGTCGATCAATTATTTAATACAGTCAGTATCGATATAATAAATGTAAATAATTTTTATTTTGACCTTTTGCTTGGACAAAATTTTGGTGAAAAAACTTAATATATTTAATCGTTTTTTTTAGAAATGCTTAATCATGATGGAGTCTCATAAACAAATCGATTTTGAATAACAATTTTCAAAAAAATTTAAAATAATTAAAATTTATTTTATATTTTTTATTGTCTAAAATATTTATTAATATTCATTTTGAAAGTGCAAAACAACTTGTTTTCAATAGTTAGACCACCAATATATTTCTCAAAGCATTTTCAAAAACAGATAAAAAATTATTATATTTAATTTCACGTGCATAAATAATCAATTTAAATAAAAAACACTTTACTGCACATTCATAGAGATCACTATTGGTGTAGATTTATGCATACTTAATTGACAGTCATAATGATTTTTCGCTGTATTGATAAAAATTTATTAGACTAGTGTACCAAAAACTAATCATATTTAAATGTCAATTTATCGATTTCGGTTAAAATTCCATTTATAGAATTTATCATTAAAAAAGAAAATAATAGCACTTATAAATGGAGCGGAAACGGCTTCAAACTAAGTGATTCATGCAATTATAATGTCATGTGCTATTAGTTTATGAAATAAAAATGCTATAAATGCTATTATTTTGAGTCTAGTAATGTTATAACACTGGGAGCACAATAATTATTGAAAACATTATATGAAATTATTTAATTGTCAATCTTAATGAATATGCGTTTTTCCTAAAAGTAATTAATTATCGCGTCATTAATATTACAGTATATATGATAACCTGATAAAACAAATTAAAATTGATTTCGAATTATATATTTTAAACGGTATAACTTATAATTTAACCATCTATTAAAATAGTAAATTATCTCATTTTTAAAATTTAACCATTTAAACAATTTGTATTAAATATCGATTAATACAAATAAGTGATGCCATCAAAAGTATGTCTCAAAACGATACAAACAGCAATACATTTGCATAGAAATTAAATCGATTTCAACACCTGGTTAATAATACTTCATCTCCAATAATAAGGCGTAGACATATAAACCATACTTATAAATGGTGTAAGTGTAAAAATCGAATATTTATTACAATTTTTAAAAATTTATGACGTTCTTATAATTGATGCAACGAATTATTTTAATTTCCAAAGTAATGTATATCCATGTTAATAAATTGATAATATTAATAACTAAATTGTTGAAAGGTAAAATAATTAATTATATTGATTAAAGTAAGCTAACACTTTTTAAAGCTTATGGATTTGAACTTGTCTGTCAGTATAACGCGTGTCCACAGTTTTGAAAAAATGAAAAAAACTTAAAAAATAAAAAAATAAAAAAAGTAACAAAAGTAAAAAAAGTAAAAAAGTTATTAGCGCGCAAATTGATGTTGTGGTTTTTTTTATCTCATAAAGTGGCACAAGTTTTAAATTCGTTTAATTAAAAAATAAATAACACTAACACTTCAGTAGTAACACAAAAAGATTACAGTTAAAGTAATGGAAACAAATTTTTATCCAAATATGAAACAAAGTTGTTTTTGAAGATACGTGAACTGTAAAGTCAGTTATAAATATTTAGGTGGTTTACAGTTGTGCTTAACCCTTATGCTAAAACCTCATTTAAAAGCATTTCCATCCTTGAAAGGCAATCTATATAAGTTACCACATAGGGGTTTTCTCTCAAATAAAAGTTTTATTATTAAAGGCATACATACGATTTTTCACATTGGTATTAAATTGGTGCCCGAGTGAGGACAATGCATTAATACTTACTTATATTTTTGGACACAATAATCAAAGGACAAACTGATAAGAAAAGAATGTATTAATTGTGATTTTACACAAACGCTGATAAATTTCATTTTTCAAATCACCTATGAAAATTTTTTTTAAGTGTTTGCAATCAATAGAATTGCAATATATAATTATTAATAATCCGTGAGAAACATGGGCTGGAAACTTGATACTTTATAAATAAAAGCGATTTCAAATACATATTCACTTAATCCTTAAGTTATATTTGTGTCTTTCTATACCTTTATTTACTATTTTCAAATAATGCGCAACTCTTTTGAAAATCCGATATTTATTTTATTATAAAACTAAACAATTGTAAATAATTTTATAAGTAAGTTCTCTGTATATGTTTAACTTAAAAAATATCATATATACATATTTCAAAGTTGTGTGCCTATCCCTTTATAGGCGCCTCATCTGGTAGCCTCACCCCACGAACCCTATATTGTTGGATTCAGTTTAAAGAGAGGAGTGCAAGTCGGGAAGTTTCGAGGTGGTGAGATCCCCCTTAAAATATTATGGAGGAAGAACTGTTTCAATAGCATTATAAGAGCCCTCCCTCAACGGTTGCCTCCTCAACATCTTTATTATTGGATTCTTATCCATAAGAGGAGTGTATAAAAAGGGGTTTCGAGTTGGAGAGCACCCCCTAAATTAAAAGGGGTCAAAAATAATTCTATATTTTTGTAGTGTATTTGACACGTAGTAATAAGTCGGACGTTGTAGGCTAATGATTAGTAGTATTAGTGCAGCTATAGTTTACGCGTTAACGCGTGACACATAGCGCTGCTAAAGACTAATAATATTAAGCACTACTGAAGAAAAGGAATAGTACCACTGAAGCATAAGTGTACCACGATTACCATAAAAGTGAAAAGCATGTTAAACATAGGAAATATTGCAGTAAATAATAACGATTTGAAATAAGCACTAAATATGTTTAATGAGTTACTGTACAATGAATTATAATAGCGATAATATAATATTAAAGTGTATACTTCGAATGTAGAAAACATTCGGATGTGTTAAGCATCAACTAATAAGTTATATTGAAATATTAAGTAAAGAATATATTAGTCATAGGAATTATGACTAATGAGCTAGTTATTGAACATACAAGTAAGTAATTATGAGTAATTAGAAAAATCTAGAAAACTGTAGAAATGTAATTATGATTAGTGATGTGACGGGTAGTTCACATACACTACTCCATTCAAAACCTATATCATTAAACTTATCTCTAAAAACGTAGCAAAATGAGGTGTCACTCAAGGGGGTGGGGAGGAGTTATTCGCGGGGGTAGGTTTTGGGTATGTATATATTTCAAAATTAAAGCGCCTATCCTGGTTGCTCCACAGTGACCCCTTTATGATTGTATAAAGCGTAAAGAGAGGAGTGCCAGTCGGGGATTTTGAGGTGGGGAACCCCCTTAATAAATGGAGGTGGAAAAACAGTCTCAATAGCATTATAAGGACCCTGACTGGACGGCCACCCCGTCAAAACCTATATCAATAGACTCAGATCGATTAGAAGAGGGCAAATTAGGGTGTTTCGGGGTGGCCGGCACCCCCTTAATCAGGAGGGTCCAAAATTAACTTTAAATTTCGCTTCGAAACTTTTATCATTCAACTGAGCTCAATAAACTTAGTAAATTGAAGTGTTATTTGAGGGAGTGGGCACACTAAAGGAAAATGATTGAGTCGGGAATAGGGATAAGCCTGTTGGGGTTCGGGATCAGTATGGATGTGGTTTGGGATCAGTTTTATTGAGTTCGGGATCAGTTTTATTGGGTTCGGTATCTGTTTTATTGGGTTCGGGATCAGTCGGGTGTGGTTCGGGATAAGTTGCGTGTGGTTCAGGAGCAGTATGCTGGGCTTCGGGATTTAGAGGGATGGGTTAAGGATAAGACGTGTGTGGTTTGGGATCAGATGGGTTTGGTTCGGGATCAGTTTGGAGGGGTTTGGGATAAATAGGGTGTGATCCTATATTAGTCGGGTGGGGTTCAGAAGTATTCTGGTTGGGTTCGTGATAAGTTGGGAGTGGTTCGTTATCATTTTGGTTGGGTTCGGGATCTATCGGGTGAAGTTCGGGAGTTGTCGAGTGTAGATAGGGAGCAGTCGGGTTGGGTTCGGGATAAGTCAGTGGCATGTGCTGCTACCGAACGGTTGTAAACATCGTTTTAAACGAGATCCCATTAATTTTTTGCAATACTATTAAGCGCTATTTTTACTTAATTTGCCTAACAATATCTAAAATTTTTTTAGCTAATAAACTGCATTGTTTAACGCAAGAAATATGCATAATTTTAAACAATATATAACGGGTAAAATAAACAATATTAAAATTATAACAGTTACAGGTATAAGAGGTTAATGAGGGAATAACAAGTTCTTTATAAAACACAAAATAAATAGTGACGTCAAAGCGTGTAACATAGTGGGTATTTCTAGTTTTATATTAAAAGACTATAGCTCCTTTGAAGATATGAATACGTTTACATAAATACCAATAAAATGAAAGTTGATGATATATTTTTTGTTATATATATTACAGATTAAGGTCTAGAAAAATTTTAAAACAATTTATATTCGAATTAAACTAGTTTAAAGCCATAATATTTTATAAAATATATACGAATTCCATAAATTATTGGAATTGTTGAACCCTGAGCGTAATTCAAAAATTTCAAGAATTTATTTAATATTTCTTAATAATTTATAGAAACGATTTGCTATTAATCCCATGAGAATTTTTGCAAAGTGCGTTTATCGTGAAGTTATATAAAAATAATTAGGCCTCATCTAATCATTAATTAATTAAGTGATTATCCATTACTGAAAAATTTAAGCTGACAAACAAAATGAAATATCGGTTAGATTTTATTTTGCCATTAATTTCGGTATTATTCTCAACTTTTTGTAATGCTGAAGATCATGTTACACTGGACGTAACGAAATATGGCGCAGACGTTAAAGCAGTTAACAAAAGTACAGCAGCGATATCTAAAGCGATAGAAGAAGCGGTGAAAGTTGGTGGCGCGCATATATA
>JAQIXJ010002754.1:0-14856 GCA_034700185.1 Phthiracarus laevigatus
CTTAGATTTTACCTCGCTATCTCTGAACCAGCGTCCCACTCACCACAGTGGAGACTCAGAGGAAGAGGTGTGGCGATCAGTTCCTAGTGAATGTGCAATGTTCTAACCAGTTAGGTTCTGCACAAATGTATGTCTTAAGCTAAGATTTTACTTCGATCTCTCCGAACAAGCGTCCCACTTACCACAGTTGAGACCCGGAGGAAGAGGTGTGGCGATCAGTTGCTAGTGAATGTGCAATGTTCTAATCAGATTGGTCCTACACAATAGTATGTCTTAAGCTTAGATTTTACCTCGCTATCTCTGAACCAGCGTCCCACTCACCACAGTGGAGACTCAGAGGAAGAGGTGTGGCGATAAGTTCCTAGTGAATGTGCAATGTTCTAATCAGATTGGTCCTACACAATAGTATGTCTTAAGTTAGATTTTACCTCGCTATCTCTGAACCAGCATCCCAGAATAGTGCCAACCAACCAAAAAAATCCACAGAATATTGCACTTTTGAATTAACCCACAGAATAACATTTGGAATTTCTGAATTTTGCGTTGTAACCAATAAAGATTCATTTTAATCTTCCAATGCTGCGGACAGGAGGACGGACGGACATGGTCAAATGCATAAGCTCGACTTTTATTCTAAAAAGTGAGCTAATAAAAATTTCAATTTAAATAATTTAAAATTAATGCACATATGTTTTAATACTATTTATGTATTTTAAATACTATTGAAATAATGGGAAACTAAATAATATTTGCTTAAATTGACAGAATTAAAGAGAACAGAATTAAAGAGACCAGAATTAGTTACATTCATTTTATAAACATGTTTAGGGTGATTCTGGTGGACCAGCCTTTCAGTACATAAATGGAAGAGCTGTGTTGATTGGAATCACATAATATGGCAATGATCAGTGCTTATCTGACTATCCAACTGGTTTCATGCAAGTTTCTTATTTTCTGGATTGGATTCTATCAAATATTGATTAAAATACCATTTATAAGAATATTATAAAGGAAATTACTATTTATGACAATCAATCAAGAGATTCTTATTCAATTATAATCACATTTAAAGAATGAGTTACAAATTTTATAAAACCAAAGATTAAATATCTTTTTTTTATTCAAAGTAATTTCATATTTGATTAAACAAAATAATAATAATAATCATAATCATAATTAGATTTTTGAGTACGGGTCGGGTAGGGTTTTAAACGACAAATTTTAGATTTCGAGAAAAATAGCTTTTATTGCATTTTTCATTAAAAATAGCAAATAATAGCATTTATAAATCAGCGAAAAAGACTCAAAACTACGTAATTCGTGCACATATAATAATAATATTTTGCTTCGAATTTATGAAACAAAAAATGTAGCATTTGCTATCTTTTTGACTCTATTAAAAATTTAATATTTATTTTATAACATAGAATTAAAATAATTACACTTGCTATTACTTTATTAATTTATCATTAAAATAGTGTTTTGATTGATTAGTGAAGTAATGTCAGTAATGTTTGAATGCGTGTTGTATTATTTATTAATTTAACTACTTTTGAAAAAGTGAGTAAAGATTTATTGTTTAGCGAAAACTATAGGTTGGAAGTGCAATGATTTTCACAATTAATTGTTATAAATGTTAAAAATTGTGTTAACCTGTATTTTTTGTCACATGTATAATAACTTTTGGATTTTGCTATAATTATTTTTCTTAAAATTTCCCTGGGAACTATGAGTTAATAATATGGGTAATAAGGTGGACTGTTGAGGGCTTTTATAGTTTTATAGTAAAAAGTGATGCACATTTAAACTGTTAACTTTCAACGTAACCAGTTAACTGGATAAAGTTAAAGATTTTAGTGTGAATAAAGTTAAAGTTAAGAAATTTTTTATCTGACTTTGCAAATTTGTCAGATATATGGATTTGACTATGTCCGTCCGTCTGTCTGTCTGTCTGTCCGTCTGTCTGTCTGTACGTGCACACTCTTACTCTAATAAAGGGATTTTGATCTTTACTCTAATTAAGGGATTTTAAAATATCTTACTTTAATAAAGGGATTTTGAACTTTACTCTAATAAAGGGATTTTGATTTTTACTCTAATTAAGGGATTTTCACCAATTTCTTACTATAATAAAGGGATTTTCACCAACTTCTAATGCTAATTAAGGGAATTTTTAGTCAAAAAGGACAAAATAAACGGTCAAAATTACAAAAAAGTATGCTCAAAATTGGCTTTTAAGGGGTCTAAAATGAACAAAATTGTGTTGAAATAGGCAAGAATCTGATAAAAAATTGCCAAAAGTTAAGTTAAAAATTAAGTGGCATATGCCGGTTTTGACATAAAATTAGTGATTTTCAGAATCAAAATGGCAAAAAAATTACCGAAAAACTAGCCAAAATGGGAAAATTTAGGCAAAAATGATAAAATTTGATTAATACCAAAAGTGGCATATGCCGGTTTTTGTCGTAAAAATATTGAATTATAGACTTAAAATGGTGAAAAACTACATAAAATCTGGCCGAAATGGGAAAACTAGGCTAAAATGACAAACATTTATTAATAAAAAAAGTGGAATATGCCGGTTTTTGCTAAAGAAATAATGAATTATAGACTTAAAAATGTCTCAAAAGCTAGTCAACATAGGGGAAATTCGGCAAAAATGTCAAAACTTAAAGTGGCATATGCCACTAATACGAGATAATAAACCGATTTGTTTATGATTTCATCTGCTTTTAACATAATAAATAACTTAAAATATAAAATAATGGGAGCGAGCGAACGAAGAGAGTGAGCGACCATAAACTTACTAAAATATAAACCGCAAAGTCAGATATTATGACCGCAACGATCTTGTTTTATATGTAAAGGTTTATTTGTATATGTGAATGGAAAACAGTTGGCTTCCAGTCTTGAACTGAAGCGCTTAACAATTGACATTCCAGCTCCAAATTTAATTTCATTAATTTATTAACATTGTAGACCTCTATATAGGTATTCATTTTATTTATCACGCCGACCTCTTTTTGTGTAGTATGTTTACTGTTTCTAGCTCTATTTAGGTATATAGTTAAAATTACTGTCGACCTCTAGGTTTGAAATTTATTTCCTATGTCGACCTCTATTTAGGTTTTTAGTGTTACCAAGCTTAGAGAGACATAAGACATTAGACAGACATTGTCGAATCCATAAGTTCACCTTTTTTAAAGTTTAATTTGTTCTCAGATTGTTGTAAAACGCTAATCCAAATCTTGACATTAATTTTTATTACTTAACTATAACTTTAATATTTTATGAAATTCTGTCGCATAAATTAAGTTTAGGTTTTTTCGTTTGAAAAATTTTAACTTAAACAGCCATTTTTCATCATTTAATGCTTATAATAACTGTTAGTTAAGCATGAAAAACTTATTTATTAATCTCTAAATTTCCTAAATTATGATTAACTGTAAAATAAGTATAAACAGTTTTATATATTATTATTTATTGAATTAGAATTGGGTTCAATTAATATTTTATTGTTTAAATATCATAATATATTAACTATTGCAGATAAGCACGTGATGATTGTCACACGACGAGTATTCACTACTACCAAACCCATAATAAAACCACAAATGAATTTTGCCCGGAATTAATGTTTCATAACTATCCGTACGCAACAAACATCGACCGATATATAAAGGATAACCGTTGGTAGTATTTCCAGCCACAAATGCGTTATGCGGTACAGCATCGGTGCCGTGTCGTGGAACCCAATCCACGTTAGACCCAACCAACACCTGGTAATCCGACTTAATCTCCAACTCTTTTCCCCCAAATGTCACGTGACATCCTAAGTTGTGGCTCGCTTTACCCGGCAATAGGTCGCCGTTATATAAGTGTTTGCATATATAGAGTGGGCTTTTGTCCGTATCATAACCGGCGATCAATGCGTTGTTAGGCATTTGATTGTTAGACACGTTTTGCCAGTTCAACGAACATTTCTCTGAAACATTGAATGTTTGCATATTATCCTCTACTGTTAGAATAAATGTGCGAATCTGTTGAGGCGTTAGACGTATGCTATAATTAGTGGCAACCGATTGCGTGAATATTTCATTATTCCATTGAAGACGTTTCGATTCTGCCAAACGTTCGTTTGCTGCTAATGTTGTTTCCGTAATGGCTGTTATCTTTAGAGTGTTAAACAGGTTATCGATGTTCACGTCAATCGCTTTCGATAGCTCAGTATTGTCTAACGTTTCGTAATAGTGTTCTAAACGTAGTAATACTTCATTCTTCTTCCAGTTTTCCAAAGTTAATAAATGAACATTTTCGGGCAAATTTCGGTTTATGAAACTATAATTACTTTGCCATTTCGATCGAAATTCGGAATCACTTGCATTATAAGAGGCAAACGACAATATGGGTTCCAAATACAATCGCTGTGACAAATCCCTATATAGTTTTGCCGATTCGTTAATTGGCTTAAAAAATAGGTAATGTTTGCCTCTGACTACCAAACCCTTTCCATTGACTCCCGGCTCGTCCAACCATTCGCCTTGACTTGATTTCAACATTCTTCGATGAACCATCATTTCAACCGTACCATCCACTATAGAACTTCCACCCTGTGTTCGATCATTCAATACAGTCATTTGCAATCCTAATTACAATCGTTAATCTTTTATGTTTTATCGGTATAACTTTTAATCTTAATAGAAACTTTTAATTGGTTTTACCTTGAGTTTCATCGCGAATGAAAATCTTACTATAAATGGGATACCAATTCGCCGATATATTATTATTAGTGCATATCTTGGCATTTGGATCTCTAACACGTCTAACCATTTGTCTGCCGTTTGCGTCCGTATAGAAAACTTTATCATTCTTCAGGTTAGACTCGAATCTACTGATAACTTCTTTGCCGATATTATCAGTTAGAGGTATCGGACCCACAACCCAATCAAACTCCACATACTCTTCGTCCTCATATGTTCGTATAGTTTGCGTGACCCAATCAGTCCACTGTTGAGTCAATTCGTGAAGCGCTCCCGAATTAAACTTAGACACAAGTTTAGCGTTTGTAACCATATTTACGGCGCTGCCATTCGGACAGAAGTTATAGGTCCCTGAATCCTCTACACCTTGCACTCCAGCAGACGATTTGTAATACTTAAATGATTGATGCAATGGATACGTTTTTCCGTTAGTGGTCACTGAATTGATTTCACCGGTTTGATCGTCGAGCGTAATCGAAAACGATTTGCCTCGCATTTCGATAGTTGACGCACGTTTTTTGCGACCAATTTTTTCGTTCAACGATCGTTCTTATTAAAAAAAATTGTAATCAAAAATGAAAATTAATTTAAACAATAATAAATTACATGAAAATTCTCTAACTTGCGAGCGAAGCATTCGATTTCTTCACAAAATAAGTGATAAATCCAAGCGCTGGTAAACTAGCTTTAAAAACTAGTTCATTGGTTGCGATACTTTTACGTCCAGCGATATTAATGATGGACTTTGAAACGGGAACTAAATAACTAATTGTGGCATTCTCTTGCATTTGGTCGTACACCTGATAATTACCAGAACCAACTGGTAATCTAATCCATTGCGAAACAGCTCTAGCAATCGGATTATAAATAGTAACCGCTATTTTATCCGAATTCTCTGTTACACTACAAGCTGTTACGTTAAGCGTATCGCAAAACACTTGTGTGGGCGCGTTGTGATCAACCGTTTTCGGTAATACCGTTTTGTACGCGCGTTGCATAACAGTTCTACTGGCGTCCCAACCGCTATATAGTCTTTGCGCGTAATCATCGGCATTGACTTGCGGTGACGTACCGGTGATGGCGTCGTGATGTGTCATCACAGCCACTTCGTTGCGAATTTCATCCAAATAAGCGGTTGTAGTCACTGTGTTCACGCGTGACAATGCTTCCAATTGTTTGCTGGCCTGAAGATAATTATTAGTGTATCTGTCGTATAGTTTAAGCGCTGGTCTACTGGTATAATATCCCACCACAAAATTAAAGTAATCATTATCTCTTGCGGCCCATGTTTTGTTTAGCTTATTCACCGAATATATGTAACAATTCGGCGACGAATAGAATATATTGATGTCGCTGTGAGTGGCAGTGATTTCTTTGATTAGTTTGTCGATATTACTGAACCAATTTTCTGCGTTCTGATACTGAAAATCATCGCCCATCGGCATCAGCACGTGATTTGTGTTTCCGAACTGAGTGTTAAACTTTTGGGCAACTTTTACGAATTCGGCCACTTTTGCCGCTTTATTCGCTTCAGTGATGTTGTTCTTTCCATCTTCGAAATTGAATCCGTTTGGAGCGGAATAATGGTCGTGGAGATTCGACTCAAATATGTCGCCACTAACGCCCAAATCGTGCGACGCTTTCCACAGGAACTCCGCCTGAGGCCTAACTCCGCGATTAGTGATATGTCCATCGAAACCCATTAACGCGTAAAGCGCCGCCATTTCCCTGGAATGACCGAACGGATCGATTTGCCACGAAACTTTCGGATGACTACAATTGCCAAATATATCGTCCAACACTCTAAGCCCGAGTGTCATCTGATCGATAATATTGCTATAATGCGCAGCTCCCTCGTCGTTCACAGTCCATCCGCCGTTAGTGAACACCAATTGACCATTTTTTACCAATGTTTTTACAACGTTTTTCGTATCCTCTGTTTGCTCGTTCCACCAGTGGTTAAAGAAATAAGTCTCCACTTGAGTAAACTTACGATTAGTATTCGCTTTTAGTGACTTAACCACATTAGTGATGACGTCTCGCACAGAGTCTAAGTAGTAATGGTCAGCGGTTTTAAGCCAACCGACGTCATCGTGACTGTGCGGTATTACGTGTATGTTAAGCTTAGTCGAGTCCAACTTTTGACACGCATTGTAACCACATTCGGCTCGAATTGTTGGCCAAAAATTTAGTAAATAGAGTATAAAAATTATAGCATTTAGTCCAAACATTTTTAAGAAGTGTATTCCAATCGGTGGTTATGTGAATTTACACTTCTGGTGTTTTTTCTAAATATAATGTTCATTTTATAGATTTTTTTTCTAAACTATTTCATAATATCCTTAACATGTTTTGATCCATTTAAGCGTTGATAATAAAAGTTTTTACTTTTATTTTTAATCTTAAAATTTTTGGGAATAAGTTAATCAATATATATAAATGACAAAATTTGTATGTCTGTGATACTTTTATAGGCTACTTCGCTGTGGTTGATACCCCCTTAATGAGGAAGGCTAAAAAATAATTTTAAAATGCCCTTCGGCACATATATCATTCGACTCAGCTCAAAAAACGGAGTTAAATGAGGGGTCACTCGAGGAGATGGGTATCTCCACCGGAAAACTATTGGGTTCAGAAACGGTGGGCGGGGATGAGATAGAGCGGAAAGGGAACGGGATGAATTTCAAGCTAAGCAATGAAGTTCGGGTTTATGATTAGAAACTTAAAAAGACGATTCAGATTTAATTGTTTTTTAGCTCACACTGAAAATTCGAAATTTTGGATGTCCGTCTGTGGACTATTATGTAAAGTTCCTATTGCTGATACACCTTAGTAAATCCCTATCATAGTTCAAATAACAAAGGTTTAGAATGAAATCGGTTAGATGGTATGCATCAACCTAAGAAAAGTGAGCTCTATATTAATGTTCCGTTTTTGTTTTGTTATGTGAATGCATACATGTGTTTCTGTTAATCAATAATATATTTATACAAAACTATTAGTTTTCATACCATTATTTATTATTAGTATTTTTTCAATGTTTGAGACAAAAAAAATGAAATCAGGTAAACTAATAATTAAAATTATTAAAACTTTAACCGTTTATTATAATACAGAAGTTATTGTTATTCTAATTTGCTGTTATATTGGTTTAACAACAACTGGTAAATGTCCTCAAAGTGATTTAGTGCTTCCGTGCGAATGTTTAAATGATGATGAAATATTTTGTGGTGGAAATACGTTTTATAATTTAAAAGATATTTTCGTGTCAATAAGCAGTGCTCTAACAGAAAATGAGAAACAATTTAAATTGTTTTATTTCAACAATACGGCTATTAATGAATTGGTTTTAAATGTTTTCTATGATATCACTTTTGAAGAGATTTATATCTTTGATGCCTACAACTTGACAAAAATAAATACACTCGCATTTATATCAACAAATGCATTCGTAAAGCATTTTGGTATATATAACACCCCATACGGAAATTTATCGAATAAAACTACAATATTCAATGTAATAAATTCATTGGTTAACATAGCATATGTAGAAATTTATAACACATCAATAACTTCTATTCCATCAAATGCTTTCACGGTTTTAAATAAGTTAGAAGCGATTAATATCTATAGTAATTCTCGGCTCACATCGTTAGGCGATTACGCATTTTATGAATTAAATAATTTGACATCAATTTCGCTTAATAGCAATCCAATCGATTATATTCCCGATCAAGCCTTAAGTTTGCGTAATCGAAATTCAATCAGTTTGCATATATATTTAAATTATATGCCAAATCTAAAGCACAACAGGTAATACGAAAATAGGAATTAAATTAAAAATTTTAAAAAAATATAAATATATTTAAAATTCTAGTTTTTCCGTCTCAGCATTTACTACTATTAACAGACCATTTGAGTTATATTTAGATTCTAATCCACAGTTAAAATTTTTGGATGAAAATACTTTCGCCACAGTGTTATCAAATGGAAATACTATTGTTTTATCGGATACACCATTAGATTGTGACTGTAGAATGTATTGGTTGTATAAAAATAGAGCTCAATATGAAAAGTTAGTGAAATACGCTGTTTGTAAAACTGATGGAAAATCAATTTTTAATGCAACCGAAAAATTTACTGATTGTAATAATTTTATTTTTACAGATTAATGAGCAAATTTTTGTAATAGTTTTAACTTTAAAGAATGATGAGTTAACAAATTTTTAGCTCACTTATTATATAAAAGTCGATCTTAAGCATTTTTCATTGTTTGTGTTCAAATATGTATTTTAATATTTTAATCCCAGTATTATCTTAATATAGAACATTTACCACTGCCATCTTGGCTCATAAACTAAAATATAATTGACATTAGTATGCTTTAACATATTGCTTATAGTGAATTAGTATCTATAATTTATATCTAATCAATAAAATTGAAATAAATTTGTATCTAAATGTTTACTGTGTAACACTTCTGGCGATTTTTTTCTAAATGTAATAAAATCATTAAATAGTTCTTTGTTATAAGTTTAAGTATGATAATCAAAAAATAAACTTTTGGTTATCCGTAATGACATTATAATGTATTGGTTGTAGGAAAATAAAGCTCAATATGAACCAGGGTGTCCCAGACTGTGTTGGTCTGGGGGGAGGTTACTTTCCGACTTTTCAAAAATTTTAGGGGGGGGGGGGTCAAACTACTCGGATTTGAGCGACAATTTTTCTGCCATCGGTCAAAAAAGCATTAAAAAATATTTTTCCCCCATAGAGATGTCACTTTTCATGTTTTGGGTAGGGGGGTAACCCCCTCCAGCCCCCTCTGGGACACCCTGATATGAACAGTTATTGAAAGAGGCTGTTTGTAAAACTAATGGGAAATAAATTTTTAATTCAAGCGAAAACTTATTAATTGTAATTTTTTGGTTTAAACTTTACATATTAATTTCTATACAATTTCATCGTTATTATTTAGTTTAAACTACGAATTTGCATTATAAAAGTTGCATTAAATTTTCATTTTCGGGTATAATATTGCTGATCCACTTGACATAATGAGCCACAATATAAATACATTGTAGGGTTGTTTCAATTTTTCGATTTCAATTCTTTTATAAAACTAGATACTTATTTTTAGAATTATAAATTTTTATTAATCAAAATTTATGTGCACGTTATTTTAATTTAAAGTAAATTTAACCTCAATGTACTGCAATATATCACGAGTTGTTCATTACAGGTCACGATAAAAAATAAATCGCCTGTCAATGCCGGTATTAATAACATGGCTGGTAAAAAATAAATAAAATCGGCGTTCATTACTGGTTAAATGAAAAATTTCTAGAAATATGCTAGAAAATAGGATTTTTATTTGTCGAATTAATCTTAATTTGAGTTTTAAACTATTATTTATAAGGTAAAATTTATATTGTATTTTTCAATTTTTTAATATTTTTTAATCAATTGTAGCTATCAAATCTATGTGAATTTTCTGATAAATTCTTCAAGATTTTAAGATTTTTGGATGCATGTTTTAAGTTTAATCATAAACAAATAATTTAATTTTAATTAGAAAATAATGCTTATAAAAAAGCATTGTTTTTTACAAGCGATTATAAACTATTGACCAGTTTTATATCTGCTCTAACGTAGTGTTTTTATCTTTTCAGGATATTTTTCCTTTTCTTCAACAATTCCGCTCATCTCTGGCGGCGGTGTCCACGAAAATCTTAACGCAGTTCGATTAGTGTGCCTTGATTTATGTGTCACTAGTCTAGAATCAATTTGATATTCAACTATAAAATGTGTTGCCTGATATATGCGGAATCCGCGTCCACCCAAATCCATTTTTGTTGTTCTTTGCTTTGAATATTCGACGAAATTAAGTGCGCTTTCGATAATTCTCTAAACTGCGGTTTATTTCCGGGTCCTATTAGAATGAAATCTCCGGAACCCATTTCGATGTCCAGAGTTTCGAGATTAATTTGCACGCCTCTATCAGACTCTCTGCCGTTTCGTTGTAATATATAAGTAATCAACGAATTTGCGTGTAAACTGCTTCACGGTAACGATGGGTTAACAGGTCTGCCTCTAGTTCTACAGTGCGATCTCTAAATCGTACCTCAAAGTGCATTATTGTTAGGCTAAAATGTGGGTAATTTTTTGTTATTATTCCCGTTGGATTTTTATCGGAAATTGGCTGTTTAATTGTTGTACTATTATTATCTGCATTATTACTCGGCGGTAAACTAATTTCACTGCGGACCTAATAATAAAAAATAAATTATATTTGCATTATTTTATTGTGGCAGTTATGTAATTTTGTGTTTATTTTATATAATGACTCATTATTAATCAATCGAAAAATAATAGAATTGGTGCTTACTTTATTAGAATCGGTTGTGAAAATATATGGCACATTTGGAATAGTTTTTACATTTTTTTATAACTAAGTAGTTGTTGTCCCGATCCCTCATCGATTACCATTAACTGGCCGTGAAATGCACTATCAATAGTTCCTCTCATCGATATATAACTGGTTTGAAGAATAGGTTCTCCTTCTCAGAGGTCGAGAATGTTAATAAATTAAATAAATAAAGGTCGACATAGTAAAACAAGATCGATACGGTCATAATATCTGACTTTGTAAAGTTAAGTTCAGTAAGCAGTTTGTCGCTCGCTCACTCCTTTCGTTCTAACCATTTCAATATTTCGTGTTCTATAATATACCAGCTCCGTTAGCGGCAGATGCCGGCCACTTAAGTTCTGAATTATATTCAGTTATTTTAACATGAATTTTGACTCTTTAAACCTGCGTTGTTAACCATTATGAGTCTAAAAATCATTTAAATACCGTAAAAGTGTAACAGATGCCACTGAATTTTTTACTTAAGTTTTGGCCATTTCTGCCAAGCTTTGCCTGTTTTAACCCGCGATGGATTTGGTGCGAGTTCGTAAAGCACTGTTTTATACTTTTATAGTGCACTATGACTGTGAGAGCATAAACGCAGTCGCGTACTCATTTACCAGCCAAATCAGTAATAAAATGAGTTCTCAGTGGCGGAACGAACTCGCGCCAAATCCATCGCTGGTTTTAACCAGATTTTTGTTTATTTTGAGACATAAATTTCATTTTCTAAGGCAAATAGCGGCAGATGCCAATGAAGATATCTTATTTTTGCCAATTATTTGCTATTTTGACCCAATTTTGTCAATTTTTTGATCCTTTTAATAACAATTTTGAGAATACTTTTGTTCATTTTTTACACTATTTAGTGGCCTTATTAACCTAAAAATATTTTAATTAACATAAGAAATCTTAAAATTCCCTTAATTAGAATAAGAAATCGGTAAACACCCTCAATTAAAATAAGAAAATGGTAAAATCCTTTTATTAATATAAGAGTGTGCGCACCTGACTGACAGAATACCCAAATCCATATATCTAAATTTTGCAAAGTCAGATAAAAAACTACATAAATAAAGGTCGTCGATACAGTAATTAAACTTCAAACCTAGAGGTCGAAAATAATTTTAACTATATACCTAAATAGGGCTAGAAACAGTAAACATGCTACACAAATAATGGTCGACGATAATTATTATATAAAATTAATCCCTATATGGAGGTCGACAAAGGAAATAAACTACAAAAATAGATGTCGACTTTGGAAATAAACTACATAAATAGAGGTCGAAATAGTATTTAAAATAAATATCTAAATAGTGGTTGATATTGTAAATAAACTTCATTGACTTTGACGTAGTAAATAAACTAAGTACATAAATAGAGGTCAACGTATTTAATAAACTAAAATGCTTGTTAGAGATCGATGTACTGAATACGCTTAATACTTAGATATAGGTCGACATAGTTAAAACTGCGTAATTATAGGGCGTTGTAGTCAACAAAACTAAATCCTTAAAAACCATCGACATAAACATATACACATAATTCTACGTTGTAAATAAACTAAATACCTAAATAGTTATTGAATATCAGTCTTAATATAGGTAAAATAATTGGCTACATTAGGCTATAAATTAGTTATTATAAGTTAAAATATCATAAAATTTTAATTATCAGTTAATATAGGAAGTACTTTATTTTGAATTTTATTCAAAAAACAAAAGCAAGCGTTAACAGATACTATAAAAATTTTAAGAAGAAAGAACCAAAATCTTAGATTAAAACTTTGATATAAACAATTATTTATTAAATAATATTATATTTATTTGACATAATGCGTAGTTCTTAATAAGGGCTAATTTTCGAAAATTATTAATATTTGTATTCATTGTAACAAATTTATATTTTTGTAAAACTGATAATCATGTTTTTTTGCTCACCTTGACAAAGTCAGTTATTGGAATTGCTATGTTTTTGTGTCTGTCTGTTACGATGTAGAATTTTTTTTAAAGGACATTAGAAAAAATGCATTAAAATAGACGAAAATTCATTAAAAATGTCTATATTCTGGCTAAAATTGGTTTTGTTAGGGGCAAAACATGGCTTAAATTGGGTCAAAGATAAATAAAAAATGGGGTCAAAATTGGTCAGAACTTACACAAAATTGTGTCACAAATGGTTAATATAGGTACAAATATGAATAAATTTTGGTGTCGCTCGTCTTAATAATTAAATTAAAACATGTTATGTCACGCGCCTAAATATGTCTACAAGAACATTATTGATGTAAACTAGTCGACAGCTAAACTAAGAATGAATAAAAATATCCTAAACACTCACTGAAGTACCAATTATAGCAATGTTTTAATCTACAAAATATTTTTAGCAAAACAATAATGATTAAGTTTTGTTTTTTTAAAAATAATATTACAAAAATGTTAAGCAACAATATAATAAGTGTTTTTTGACATAAATGGAATGCAGATATTTATAATTCACTTAACTAATGCACATATCTATTAACTTTAAAAAAATATTTGAATCAATGAGAGCGGAATACTAATGTTCATTCTTGTTTTCTTACTCAATTTCTAAGCTTTTAACGCACGTCTTATTTTTGCTCTCAAAATGTGAAGTTTGACTTAATAGAAAAACATTAAGCACATAAAATTAATAAACACTCATTTGAATTATTGTAAATTAAATAAAGATCTTTAATTAATTATTAAAACTGATAAATATATTAATACTAGTCAATCACTTAGTTCAAATAAGTTTTAACTGACTTGTTGCGTAATAAATATTAAATATCAACGGTAACACATTTATGACAGAAAATCCAACTGCGGTATTATAAATTGAAAATATAAAATTCGGAAATAGACAATAAAACATTTTGTGGAAAATATCAGTTTTGTATCAACATATAAGTTTTTAATTATCAAGATTGTGCAGATGTAGAAATTAAAGTAAGAAAGTTATCCAGATTGATGATATGTGATCTAACAATAACAAATTTAACAAACTTATATAGAAAATAATAAAATTGATTATTACAAATTAGGACATAACTCTGTTTTATTAAATATATACTACTCGCGGAATACTTAAAATCCCAAAAAATAACCCGTTTATATAAAACAACTACGAGGTAACAATGAACGGTTTTGGCTATTTTTATGCTGGAAATGTTAACATGAAATAATTATTATTTATATTGGTCTGTAGCAAATCTAATATATTTAATTCCGTAAGACTCTTTTTCACGCACATCTTCTGGCCAACACATTTTATAGATACGATATCCATATAAGCAGAAAAATTATAGTCATTCTAATGAGAGACTCGGCAAAAATAAAGAAACTTTTAAATAAATTATTTTAAGGGAGGTCGAGGTGTGTTAAAAGTAGGGAACTACCAGTTCCATACAGGTTTTTGTAGTTTGGTGCGCTTGCTATTCGCATATGCTGTTCGTAGAATAAACGCACTTGCAATGACTAAAACATGGTATCTCTATAATTAAACATTAAAATAAACGTTCGTAGTCGTGTCCGTTCGTCTGCGTGTCCGTTAATTAAACACAATAAGTAACCCTAGTTAGAATTTATAAGATATATTAGTAATCATATATAATATTAAGTATAGAAGGATAATAACGCACTGAAAAAAACTGTAGATAATGAA
>JAQIXJ010002755.1:0-14853 GCA_034700185.1 Phthiracarus laevigatus
TTTAAAGTCGATGCAGTAATTATTTTCCTTTTTTTGGTAAACAGGAGTGTCTTTCATCCATAATAAACAATGCACGTGTGGACTACCTCGATGTTGGAATTCGACACGTAAATATGAATCAACAATCGGATTATCATGGAAAGGTTCTTTTGAGTGTACGAGAACCCGAAATAGTTCTCCAATGCGTTTATCGAAGTATCGCGCACAAGTTACTGGTTCTCTGCCAATTAACTATCATTTTTGTTGATAATCCAATTACAGTGCTTCTTCATTCTTAATGTCAATACCTCTCACTGTTTTCATTAAAATCACAAGGAGTTCTGTCAATTAAGTTTCCGCAGCTGAAAACGTCACAAACAGTGTAGGCAGTCCTAACAGTTGTAGCATTGCAAAACCTCACGTTTACGTTATTGCTAATAAACTGGAGATGATCTATCCACTTTAAGAAACTTGTACAAGTCATCAACTTTACAGAGTCTATCCACAAATTCGCTTTTCGAAAGCTGACCGGCAGTAACTGATTGATTTCTACGTGTTTTTCGTTAATGTAGATTTATCTGTTCTGTTAGTATTTTGATTTGACGTTTCTTGTACATAAAAAATATTTTATTTGTTTAACAACTGCGCCAATCTTTATGACGGAGTTCCCATTTACATCTATCGACATTTGATGCATGGAATTTTTTCGCTCGTATACTCCGTAAATGAATGGAAAAGATAGTTCCTCGACAAACATGTCTTTAAATTTAGATTTGAACTGTATGAGTGATGTTAATAGATCGCGGTAGTAAACCCATAATTGTATCAAAGGATACAGGTACGTTGACAACATTGCCTTGTAGCCCATACTGTTTGTCAACGCCAAGCGGCCTTATTTGCATGAACGGAATGCGTGGTGATATCATACGTTCTTCAAGTGTTGTAAGGTTTTGTAGGTCAATAGGTATTTGAATAAACTGGAAACCATTTTTAGAACAAAGTTATGATATCCTACCCTGAACTACATTCCGATGGCAAGTTTGACATAACTTGACGACTGATGACATTGTTGGACAAACACTAATCAATAACTCTTGACTTAATCCTTTCTTATATAGTTTGCTTGAATTTGTCTTTGTTATTGAAGAGGCAAACCATAGACCGTTGCATCTGTCACACATAACTGTGGATCAATTTTTAATATTGGCTTTGTATTGTTTGCGAAGTTCATCGAAACCAATATTGTCTTATAAAGTAAGCCTTGAAAACCTATGCGCACTATTATCTCTTTCCTGTTCCTCGCGCCTCCTATCCGGGTCTTGTCGTGCTGTTACATGCGCGATTGTATTTCGTTCATGTCATTTGCACCTCCTATCCTGGTTTTGACTTGCAGTTACATGCGCTATCGTATCTTTTACCTGTTCTTCGCGTCTTCTATCCGAATCTTGTCGTGCTGTTACATGCCTGATCCTATTTTGTTCCTGCTCTACGCGCTTCATTTCTGGGTCTTGACAAGCTAATTTATGCGCGAAAGAGTAATTTTCCTTCTCTTTTTACCGATAATCTTCTCTCGATCTCAATTCCTTCATTCTTTCTTTGTTACACTTTCTTCTATCTTCCATATAAAAACTAATTAAAACAGATAAAAATTGCGTGACCTTTACTCTACAAAGTCTTGATGATAAATGAACTGAAATTATTGGTACACTCTCTGAAGTACTTGCACAACAATATCGTTTTAAAGTTATAAAATTACAGCTTTCTTTAAGAAAAGAAAGCAAAAATAAGACGCCTATTAGTTTTTTAATATAAAAATATAGAGATACTTCTTCTAAAACCGGCATAAGCTTGGATAAACGGCAGATGTCATTTGGAACACCGGCATATGCCACTTGGATAAACAGCAGATGTCATTTGATATTCAGGAATAATAGGAACAATACACGTTATAACGGGTTCCAGACGATAGTATAGCCGAAATAATGATGGCATATGCTGCTCAAATATTAACTTAGTTTTTGCCTTTTTTGCCAATTTACTAAATTTTGGCCACTTCATTGTTATTCCGAGTTTGATTTTTGTTATTTTACCAACGAAAAACTGCATAAGCCGCACATTTTTAACATGAAATTTTTGTTATTTTCATCCGATTCTTGCCTATTTTACACAATATCGGCCATTTTTAACTACTTAGGGCATACTTCTTGTATTTTTGATCCTATATAACCTTAAAATCCCTTTATTATAATAAGAAGGTGAAAATCCCTTAATTAGCATAAGACGGTGAAATTCCCTTCTTTAAAGTAAGAAATAGGTAAAATCCCTTTATTAGAGTAAAGAAAAAGATAACATCATTAAAGTAAAAGTGTGCACAAACGGACAGACGGACATACGGATGGACATACATAGTCAAATCCATATATTTGACAAATTTGCAAAGTCAGATAAAAAAATCATAAAAATTGTCTATATTGTCTAAATCCAGGTTATTAAAGTTATGATAACAGTCAAAAACATCACAATTATTACCAATTAATTTTAATGAAAATAAATACGAAGAGAAAAGCAATAGTTTAAACTAAAATTTCTCTGGGACTGATCCTTCCATATTCATATCGTAAGATCCCACATTACAGCTGATTCAATCGGAAACAAAAACACCGGAACAAGAAAGATAAACATTTCAAAAAATTATTTACCATAATTTTTAACAAATATTTTAAATTTATTATAATAAGTACCTAAAAAATTGTTAAATTGATGAATAAACTTCTCCAAAACATTTAGATTTTGTTATCCATTATAAGTTAGATTACTTTGAAGATTATTGAAGTCACTTAAAGCTCATCTTTTTAAACCGATTCTTATTCGATTGTTGGGTCTTGTGAAGTACAATAATGGTGTACATATAGCCCATATAAGTAGACTAAATTTTTTTATGGTACTTTATCAAATGAAATAAATATTGTTAACCATTTTTAAAATATAAATTTTATTGAGATGTAGCTTTAATTATAATTTTCAATGTTAATTTCATTTGAAAAAGTACCATAAAATTAAACTTTATTAAAAATACTAAATTACAATCTTTAATTATTGGCCATTTTTATCATTTAATTTTAATTTAAAAAGTCCTCAAATATTTTATATTCTCTATTTGTAATTTAGTTATTGACAAAAAAAAATATTTAAAATAATGATTTTTTAAATTATGATTTGTTGTAATTTGTTGTCTTTATTTGGTAAATTAAATTAAGTTAACTTTTTTAATTTCATTTCATTTAATTAGTCAGATTTTGATTTAATTTTTACGTTTCTTGGTTTATTATTTTTTCATTAAGAATAACAACACGATCATTGAGAGCTCACTTTTGTTAAAAATTAAAAAGAAGGGTTTCAAAATACTGCAATTATGATGAATCTAGCTAAGGATTTTGCTTAGTCAAAAAGTACTGATTTTTAAAATTCTATATTTCAATTGAGTTTTTAATAATTTGTTTTTTAATAGAATTTGTGAATTATTAAATTACTAAATCAAAATGTAAAATAAAAATTATATTTAAATCAAAAACTGTAAAATGTCTGCACAATATAACGATTAATATTATATTATGTTATTTTATTGTTTTTAAATTTAAAATTATCATTTAAAAACTATTTAGAAAAAGTATTTGACTTATTTCATTTAGGAATAATTATTAATTTTTTACATTTTTAAATCCAATAATTAGTTGCCCAATAGTTAAAATAATAAATGTACATAACTTTTATATTTGCGTAACAGTTCTTAACACAAAAATATTTTTAGAACATTTATTAAACTACTACCATTAGCATTAACCGCTTAAAACGTTATTACAGATAAACTTAGTTATTATCCTGAAGCTGTTTTAAATCGCCCAAATAGGACATTATTGCATGCCAACAGTTCTTAATTTATAATAACTTGAACCTGTTATTAATTTTTAATATTATTAATATTTACGATAATTACAATAATATTTCAAATTCAATATCGATTTATATTCAAATTTTAATTTAATTATTTTAATAAACCATATTTTATTAAAGTTATTAAAGTTTTACTTTAAGTGATTATTTTTCATTATGTTATTATCTTAACAAGACTCAACTCAATTCCCGTGTTTACACACCCCTTTCTTTGGCTGTGGTATCCTTGCGTTCCGTAGTCGAAGGCGTTTTTAAAATATACAGAAAACCTATTAGTTTGTTTCGCCGGATAGCAATTATCCAACAAACAATAACGAAATGAAAGCATTTTACGAGTAAATTTTAACAATTTTTGTTGAAATACTAATATATTTTTACGATTAACATTTTTTAAGGGGAAAACTTTGAGACCAATAGTCGCATCAAAGAGTTTAAGTATAAATGTTTAGATAAACTTTCAAAACAAATTGTCGGCTTATTGACATATTCTACAATTTTAACGATCGCTAGTGTTTGCAAATCGCAGCGAAAGCCGAAAGAGTTTATTAATTGGTCGCGTTGCGGTAATACAGCTTAAACTGGCACTATTATATTCTGGAATCAGTTGACGCATCACTACGAAGGAGTAAAACTTAAAAAGAAAATATACTAAAACTACCACTTCTTTGTAAATCTATAATTCACTTATTTTTGGTAACTTGTTATCAAAAAAATATCTTTCTTACTTTTAATTAGCATCTTCTATCTGTTTAAATCGTGGAATATCGAAATGTACTAGAAAAATGGTCGAGCGTGCAATCAAGCATCGATTTGCTGGACAACTTTGTGCTGTAAGTGCTCGAGCATTTTGCGTAACTATGTATTCGAGAGCAATAAGTGCGTTAAAATTATTGGATTCACGCCAACGCCTACAATACTGGTTAAAAGATATTCACCGAATTTGCGGTTTATTGATGTTTTGAATAGTATACCGCTCAATTAAAATGTTGATCTGATTATTAAATAAACTTTTTATTTGCATGTTATTTGATCTAACATTTTTGTAAGTTAAACATTTAAAGTTAATCTACTTTAAACATTTAAAAAATTGAAATTTTTATGTAAATATTTTTTTATTTTTAAAAAGTTGCTTATCACACTTTATTTATACTAAATTTGTTTATTGAAATTAACACTGATAATATTACAATTTAAACGAAACACAATAGTAAATCTAATAGAGAAATATATGAAATAATTTTATTAATTAATTATAAAAATTTATTTAATTCATTTAATAATTCATTTGTATATCTACCGTCAGGCAGATTTATTAAATCTGTCATGTGCCAGATTTTAATATAAACATTATCTCAACTAGTTTTTAAAATATAATTTAATTAACTTATAGTTAAAGTTAAGGTCTGTAGTGAACATTTTAATGAAAACTTGTGTTTAATATCCATAACAACCAAACTTTACTTAAGCAACACCGTAGTGTAATCATGTGATACTCGTCATACATTGTAGTGGTACATTATTTAATTTCCAGCCAAAAGGAAAACAATTATACATAAATGATATAAATTTTTTATATAACGGTGGTAGACCATACGAGTCAATGTACTCGCCAGTACCATCATAATTTTTTGAAACAGCTATCCCATGCTTGTCTAGTTTATTTGACGTGTCAGTGTTACTATCAGTGACGAGTTGTTTTTAAGTGTGTTGGGCAATGTGTCTCTCGTAAATGTGCATAAAAACAGCCTTGGATTTTTAAATGCTTGTTGAATGTAATTGAGTAGCTCTAATGATAGTCAATATTAGCATGTCTGTCTTCTAATATAATAATTTGATTAACAAACACGCTGAAAATTTAAGCATTAACAGTTTTTAGCTTCTGATGAAGCATTCGGAAACATAATTTCAATTCATAACACACCCTGATTATGCTGATTGACATAACCAAACGTATAAAATCCTTCAGATATTTCTGCACTTAAATCAAATGCAAAAATTTTATAACCTATTTATAATCTTTTTTAGTTATAAACAATTTAATGTTGTTTTTTAATTGTTTTGTTGATCGAAGTAAACTAAAATATTTAAGAAGGTGAAAATCGTTCTTAAAATCAGGAGTCAGTTCTCTCAATGGGTATGTTTCTCCATTCAAGTAGCAGCATCTGGAATTAACATTGTTATGGTTGAATTAAAAAGGATTCTTTTTGAAATTACCGTTGTAAGCGTTCATTCTAATAAGTTCAACGAGTAATGATCTTGGCATGTTACAGTTTCTTTAATAACATTTAAGTGAATGTCTTGAAACTCAATTTTTGCTGTTTATTTATCGCCGGATATTATCATATAGTAGTCAGGTTTATTTGAAACCGACCATTTTTTATGTTGTTGCTCCTAATATAGACTTGAGTTGCCAAGCCAAATCTAAATGCAACTTTCCTTCGAAATAGCAAGTTTTATCTTTATGAACATTATCGTCAGTCTTAGCACCCAACGGACTTTCGAATGAAATAATTTCTTGTCCGCTAATAGCAAAGCTATTTGGAGACTTCATGTAATCTTTAATAAAACCACAATTCGCGAGATAAACAATTCTAGATACTTCTTTAGATCCAAGTAGAAGTTCATAGTATGATCGGTATGTTTGTGTTTGCAATCACAACGTAGTCTGTGTTTAACCCATTGACAAATCAATTTGAGTGAATAAAGAATTTAGTAAGTTATTTGCATTTGACAGTCTCGTTCAATCTGCAATTTCTACTTTCGTGTTGTTTTTTACTGATAGATTCACGTTAAGTTTTGATAATAATGTTGATTCGTCCAATTTTGCATATTCGATAAATGCCCTTTTTATGAAATCTACATGACCTCCAGTATTTTATAATGATATGGGCCTTACTTCTTCAGATTTTTTCGAAACAACTGATGTTTGAACCAATAAAGAACTAATTAGGTCCAGTTTATCATCTGCTGTGACTGCAAACATCTCATTTTCTAAAGCCCTTGAAAAAAATTAAACATTTTAGGGACTTTTAAAATTTTTCTTTCTTGTTGCTCTGCCTATTTTAAATTTGTTTCTTTTTAACTTTATATTGAGTTTTCCTTATTTTCATTTGTCCCTTTCCTATTTGCACATAATCATAGGCTCATTTAGCAAAATCTCCTGTTAATTTCTGAGCTGGTATTTTCGCTATATGTTTTGCCGAGCTTGAAATATTTTCTTCCATCACTGCGTCTTGCACGACACCTATTCAATGTTCAAAACTTGTTTACCTAAATTGCTTAGTGGAGGCAACAATTTGCTTCTGAATAAATCTCCTAAAAATCCTCTACTCTTTTGGTAAGGTAATCCTTGATAACCATGATTGTAATAAAGAGTAAGACACTGTAACCAGAATTGATCTCCAAACTTTTTATCACTCGGTTTTTCTACTTAAGGATAAAGATGAGCATAAGTGTTTCCAACTGATATAGGTTTAATAATATTTGTATAACAAAAAGAGCTTAAAATGTTTAATCAAGTTGTATCTAAGTGAATCCAGTGGTTTCAATTTGGCCATTTATAAATAAATCTATTTTTTTATTCTTGATATTAATAAGGAGTGTAAAATAAAAATCCGGACTTTGTTTTAAATTTTGTTTATAAAACGGATTGTAAAATTATAATACATTTTTTTATCATAACAAAAGTAGTATGATATTGACCAAATAACATCAAGTTTTGTTATGATAACTTTATCTTATACTTATTATATATTTAGTTCAAAATTTATTTATTGATTAAATTTAGTCTGGACAGGAATATTGTAAGTTTCTTTATAGTAACAAAATTAAATGATTTTAGTTTTTAGCTCTCAAATCCTTTTTGCAATTTCAAGATGTAGTGCTTTCGAAAAAATGAAAAAAAAGCCGAACATAAACATATAAATTTAAGTTAATATTTTTAAATGTCGACTATACCAGATTGTTTTGACATAGGGAAAGTTAAAGATAGATAGACATAGAAAGTGATTGCGAAAGGCATTGAAACAGAGTGTGTGAGAGAAGCAGTTTCTTTGTGCGTTAAACTGTGGTTCTTAGCAGTTTTCAACGGGTTTAACTTGTTTATTGATATTAATAAATTATAATTTTAATCAATAAACATTAATTCTCTGGAACAAATTTTTAGAAATTTCTAAATAAGAATATTTTGTTATTATAAAATATATTATTAAAATTGAGTCACTTATAAACTGTAATTTTATTTTGAAATAGTAGTTAGTCATTTATAAATGACATATTATATAACATGATAATGTTTCATGTAACGCTAATTGTATGTCTGATACAGATATACAATGCATTACTTGTAACTTTTGCTAATTATTTTTCCAATTTGTAGGAATAATGAAGATTTACCATAGCATTACTTGTTACTTTTTATACTTATCTCCCTTTGAAAAAGTCGTGCTTTTGTATTTATGGTTTTATTTATGTGTGTGTCTCTAAATTTACCTAATTATAATTTTTAATTGTTTTTTTTCAATTTTTAAATTTCCAACTTTTTCTATTCAATTTTTTCAATTTATCTAATTTCTAAGTTAAGTGTTAAATTTGTTTCACAACATTGTATTATAGGTTTTATCATTTTTTTTGTTTAAAATAATTTAGTTGCATGTTTTATCATTTTATTAAGATGCATCTTTTATAAAGAGTGGAAATTGGTTGAAAATACACAATCTTGTAAATCATTTGCTCACATTTCAGAAAATTGATTAAAAAAACAAAATTATGGTGTAACTTTTTTGTCATTTTGTTTATGAGTTTTGTTTTGTTAATATGACTTTGCTATTTGTGTCTGTCTGAAACTCCGTCTGTCTAGTTTGAACTAGTGTTGTTTCGTTTTTGATAAAGTAAAAGTAAAAGATAAGAAATTTCGACTTTTACTTTTGCTTAAGCAAAAACAAAATACAAACGAATAGAAATAAACTGTTAAAAACGAAAGTAAATAATATGCTAAGTGAAAAAATAATTTTAAAAGCAAAATAAAAATTAAAAAGGAATGTATTATTTTCATAAAAGTAAAAGCAAAATAGAAATAAATCAATATTGCAAAAAGTTAAGGCAAAAGACATATATTTGGCTTTTACATTTAAATATTGTAATAAAAAGAGAAATAAAAAGCAAAAGTAAAATTACTTATTAAGCTAAAGTAAAATACAAGTAAAATTAAAAATTAAATAAGAAGAAAAAAAAGCAAAACACAATCTTTATTAAAATAAAACTTAAAAGCAAAAGTAAAAGAAATGCAAAATTAAAACTTGAAAGTTAAACAACACTAGTTTGAGCACTAAGATAAATTCATTTTTTTCGCACACACACGCTGCATTAAATTAAATAACAGAATTATTTCCAAAAATACTTAGCTGTTGCTGACATCTGCCACTATTTCCGGTAATAAAATAATTTTGGGTTAAAGTTTGCAAAAAATTCATATCGAAATGGAAGACAAAATTAAGGTTAAAAATTAAGTGGCATTACCGAATTTAGTTTGTTATTACGGATTATCAAGATATTATTAAAATTTCTACACGTTAGTTCTAAGAAAAGTTATTTAATAAGACGATAAATCATTTGTTGGTTAATTTAATCGAATTATACATGGATTTTTTTCAACAGAAGTTATAGAATCACTTTAAAGAATATTATTTAAACAATAAGTAAATTTCATAAAAGCTATTAAATTGCTTTAAAACTCTTTCCAGTTCTGCAGAAAATGTTTCCATAAAATATTTAACAGAAAATTTTTTGAATTCGATAATATAAAGAAAAACATCTAGGTCATCATAATTATACCAGTGATATAAGAGACATAACCACATGAAAATAGAACAGCATTTCACTTTTATTAAAAAAACATCTTTGACAAACAACTAGAAGCTATAAATATTGTAGGCGATGAAGGAAATGAAAACAGGATATGAATTTATATACAAATGAATGTTATGAATTGTTTTGAATGATTTGTGATAATGATTAGTAATGTTATGTATAATGAAAATGTTAATGAAATAATTATATGTAATGTAATGATAGCAATGAAAAAGGATTATTAAGGATCGAACTGTTGAGATGAAAAGTTGAATAAAAATTTGAAGTTAAAATCAATTGTGTGTCCACAAAATGGCGTCCGCGATGCAACTAAGTTAGTTGATTGTTGATGGCTAGTAGAAGTGGTGCTGTATGGGCCGAGAATTTTTTTCATACGGTGTGTGGACACTATTGGTGGTGATATTTTTGTTAGTTGTCTGGCGTGGCGGGCATCGGTGTTTGGATTACTAATTGGACGGTTATCGTTTCTTAATTTGATTGGCGGTAAGGTTAGTGGCTGTTAGTTGTATAGCGGTCGGGGGTGGTGATATATTTTGTGGTGGTATACCAGGCGCTTAGTTTCATTTGGGGGCGAGCGGAGCCCGATTGTGTAGCGTGGCAACAGTGGCAGCTGTTGAGGATTTGGTGGTGTTAATAGTAAACTTTGCTGTGGCGGTTAGAGCAGTGTTTATTTGTGTCGATTTTGTTGGGGCCGTATCGGTGCTTGATAATACAGGAATAGCGTAGGTGCGTGGGTTTGTGAGGACGAAAAGTGAGAAAGCGGTGGACAAACAAGTGAAAGGTTATCAATGGCCGAGAACCTAAAGAATAAAGGTTTTGACCCAGTTTTGTATTATGAAGCCGAATGGGAGATGATATGTGATACTATTAAAATGCCGGAAAATGAGGTAAATGGTTTATTAGACATCGATATTGTGTTGAGATGAAGTTGAATAAAAATTTGAAGTTAAAATCAATTGTGTGTCCACAATATGTTTCAATATGTTTCATTATATGTGCCCTACCTGAACGGTCCTACCTTAAGTGGAGTGCAAGTAAGAGGGTTTCGAGGTGGCAGGCACCCCTAACTCAGAAGGGGTCAAAAATAACTATATTGCCATTCTAAACCTTTACCATTTAACTCAGCTCGAAAAACAGAGTTAAATGAGATGTCACTCAAGGGGGTGGGCACACTTTAATGGAAAAATTTGGGTCCGGGTTGAACCTCGTATGGTTCGGTATGTGAGGGATCGAGATGTGTTGATTCCGGAACAGTTCGGATATGATTCGGATGTTTATGATTTTGTCCGGGTTCAGTCTGAAGGAGTTCGGAATTAGTCAATTAAGGTTCGGTATCAGTCGGATGGGGATTGGGATCAAGCGGGTGGATTTCGGGATCAGTAGGGTGTTGTTTTTGATTAGTCGGGTAGGATTCGGGATTCATTGGGTGGTCTTCGGAATCAGTCGGTAGTAGACGTGGTACGGAGTGACTGTTTCCGTGTTTGTTAGTATGTGCTGAAGGTATACCACATCAGAGCAAACCTGAAGATGGCTTCTAGTTGTCGAGCATTGCTGGAGGATGTGTTTATGTATGTGGTATAGGCGGTGTTTTACCTATCACTAGTTTTAGAGGACCCGTTCTAAATATAACTTAAGTTGTGTTGTGTTGTTAGAAGGGGTGTATAGAAGAAAATAAGTAGAACATGAACAGGTTTTAATCAACAATGCTATACAAGTATATAGCTAATATTAAAGTATATGAACTTCCGTTAATATTAAAGTATTTGAGCTACACTTGACACGGCTGCTACGTATAGTCTAAAATGATAATATACGTGCAGTGTAAGTTCAAGGTTAACATGTATGAACATTTTAAAGCTGTAAATAATTTTGAAGCGCACTGTCTATATGAAGGAATATAACAAGCTTCCACTAAATCTATATTCCTTGTGAAAACGGGGCTTTTAAAAACTCTTAACATGGTATGAATATCTCAAACAATAAATACTTTTCAAAATCAAACTCAAGGATATATTACTAAGGTTAGTATTTATTTGTTTATTTATTCAAAAATATATTAATTAACGAAATTATCTAATTACAAACATATTAGTCAAAATATATTAATAAGTGGACTCGTGACTGTCTTTATAATTGTAAGTAAGTTTTTTAATAAGCATGTTGATGCAAAAATAATTTGCCTATTATCATTTTAGCCTATAAGTAGCGGCCGTGTCAAATGTAGCTCAAATACTTTAACATTAGCTATATACTTGTTTAGCATTGTTGACTAAAACCTTTTCATGCCCTTCTGATTTTCTTTTATACACCCCCTCCAACAACACATTACAACTTATTTATAAAGGTTCCTCTAAAACTCGTGATAAGTTAAACTCCGCCTATTCCACATGCATAAAACACATCCTCCAACAATGCTCGACAGCTAGAAGAAAACTTCCGGTTTTCACTAATGTGGTATACCTTCAGCACAAACTAACAAACCCGGAAACAGTCACTACCCAAAACGTACCACGTCTAATACCGACTGATCCCGAAGACCACCCAATAAATCCCAAATCAAATGTGTAAATTTTGGTATCAGTAGGGTGTTGATCTGGATCAACCTGGTGGGGTTTGGGATCAATCGAGTGGAGTTCGTTAACAGTAGGGTGGTGATCGGGATCTGTTATGTAGGGTTCAGGATAAGTCAGGTTGGGTTCGGGATTTATCGGGTGGTGTTCGGGATCAATCGGAAGCGGTTAAGGATTAGTCGGGTGGGGTTCGGGAACAATAGGATGGCGATCGGGATCAATTGTGTGAGGTTCGGGATTTATTGGGTGGTCTTCGAATTCAGTCGGGTGGAGTTCTGGATATATCGGATATGGTTAGGTATTGATTGTGTGCTCGGTATAAGTCTGGTGGAGTACGGGAATTATCGGGTGGTGTTCGGGGTCAGTCGGTGTGTTTCGTGATCATTAAGGTGTTGTGCGGGATCAGTCTGATGGGGTTCGTGAGCAGACAGGTGGGGTTTGGCATAAGTCAGTTGGGTTCAGGATTTATCGGGTTTTGATAGGGATATGTCGGATGCGTTTCGGGATTAGTCGGGTGAGGTTCTGGATAAGTCGAGTTTAGTTCGGAAATAGTAAGCTTGTGATTGGGATCAGTCTGGTGGGGTTCGGCATAAGTTGGTTGAGTCGGTATCAGTCAGATTAGGTTAGTGATTAGTCGGTTAAGGTTGGTATCAGTTGGGATCGGAATCAGTCGGATAGAGTTCGGGAACAGTCTGGTGGTGCTCGAGTTGGTATAATTTAAAGTTGGGACAAGTTCGAGCTATGTTAAAGTTGGATCAGGTCAACAAGTTGGGTAGAGTTTGAGTTGGGTCGAGTTGAATTAGGGTCGAGTTCGATTTGAGCCATGTTAAAGTTGAGTCACGTTAATGTTGGGTAGAGTTTGAGTTTGGTCAAATAGAGTTATGTTTGTGAATATGAACCCGTTAGAGACCGCCGAATGCGGGCTTTTCTAGTTAATGTATAATGAGAAGGTAAATATTAATGAGAATAAAAATAAAAAGCGCGTCAAACTTTGCTATTCATGTGGCATTTTAACAAGAAAGACTTCATTTTTCACTTCACGATTCATTTTTATTATTATTTTAAGAAATATATTCTTTTAAATCATGCATCATCAATAAATTTCAAATAAATGCATTTGAAAGGTTGCAAAATGCATAAAATGTGCAATAAAGTCATTTGATACTTTCAAAATAATTTTTTAAGTGTAGAAAAATTGATAGCGGCTCAGGCTCCAGCTATTAGGCTCAGTGTATAATTTTAATTGTAGTCTCAAGGTCACGACATTGGAGTATTTAAAGAATAAAAACTTGTTAACAATATATACGGAAAATAGCTCTTATTATCAATCAAAGCACTATTAATGTTTTTAGGAGATAGATATCTAAATAATTTTTTAAAATACATAATGTTTAAACAAATTTATTTCATTTATATTCAAAAATTATTAATAAATAATATTATGAAATTCTGAGTCTTTGTGGAAAGTTATTTAATAATAACATTATAAAATTTTCTAGAAACTAATTTATTTCGCAACTAAATAGAACATAAATTTACTATTGACGTTCAGCAATATTAAGCAACATTTCTTTTTCCAAAAGTAATTAAATTTATTACCGTTTTTAAGACTCAAAGATCGTGGTGTGATAAAAAATCGTTTTTGATTGGTTGTTATCCTTTAATAACAAAATTGTCACTTTATAATAAAAATTGCGAAATTTGATCATAGAAATTATTTCGAGATTAAATTCCGTTTAATTAACTATAATTAACTGAACCAAACCTATACATAGTTACAACATCTGTAATATTACATGCGTACAACAAAAAAAAGAGTGATTGTTACTCAAATTTTCATAATCGTATATATTGGCCATCGTGTAGAATAATAGATTTAATTTGAAGTAATTTTCAAAAAGCTAAAATTGATGCTATAATTTTGAAGCTAAAAAATAATCTCGTGTTTAATAAAAGTATTACATTCACAAATGGATGAAAATATTTCACCGGTTCCTAAATCAGAAAATGTGAACAATAGTTTATGCGTAATTAATCGAAACACCTTATCGATGCAAAGAATAAATAGTTTAAAAATGCAAAAAGCACAACATTTATGTTCTTCGCGAAAAAACACAGATATCTTAAAAGAGAATGAAAATCATACACTTGAATGCAATGGAAAAGAATTCGTTTCATCGCCCAATAGTATCACAATTAAATTATACAAAAAAAGATACTTAATTCTGCTAATATTCATTGCATATTCAATGTCAAACGCATTTCAATGGATTCAGTATTCGATCATACAGAACATAATAACAGAATATTATAATACCAGTGTTTTTTGGGTTAATTGTACTTCTGTTGTTTATATGGTTGTGTTCATTATTGGTATAATACCCTCGTCTTGGCTTTTAGAGAAGAAAAATCTACGATTTTGCTTAATTTTGGGAACTTTCTTAAATTGTTTGGGCGCATGGATCAAATGTATAAGTGCTAATCC
>JAQIXJ010002756.1:0-14853 GCA_034700185.1 Phthiracarus laevigatus
CTACTGCTCGGACCACTACTCAGTTCACTGCTGTTTCGTAATTTAAGAAAATTCATCCGTTCTTTGTTCATAATGCAAACCAAAGATATAATAACTAATGGTACTATGATTGCCGAACCAATTCCAATGATTATTAATGTCTTTTGCGATACTGGATTGCCTGTATATGGCAACTTTGTGCCATTAGACTCGAGATCTAGATAATTATTTTTATAGAATTAGAACAAATAAAAATTCATTTGCAATATGAATCGCAATTTCATACATGACTCGCAAGTTTTCAGATTATGAAACTCTGAAACATTGCTGCAATCTTTTCTGACAAAAATCAATTTATCGAATTTTTGTATCACTTCTATCATAGTATTACTGTCACTATTTGGATACAACTGAAGCACACACTGTTCGACACACAATTTATTGTATATATAAACACAGCAATATAATTCCAGCGACACATTTCGATAATCTGTCACACATTGATTACAATTCCATTTTGTTAACGATTTGTTATGACATTCGTTAACACATCGATCCACTATTATTTCCACTTTAGTCATATTCAAACGGTTTCGGGCTTCCGTGGTAAGTGTGGTCATAATTGTGCTTTTTGTCGATTTACTTGTCGAGTTTATCGGTTTTTCGTCTCCACTGTTAACTGGAACTCTGGTCTGCAAAGGTGTCGAACTGTCTGTCCTTTTGTACGTTAAAGTTAGTTCTGTCAATATTGTTTCTTTTAATGAAGTTTCTTTGGATTTTTGTGTCATTATTCTATTATTACATAAACTAAAAATAGTTATTATTAAAAGATATAAAAAGATTACTTTCATTTTATTTTATCTCATTTTTTATATCTAATCATTTTATTTTAGATATTTTCTATTATATAGATCAAGCGATAAATTGTCATAAAATTGATTTAAATAGAGTATACATATAATTAAGCAACATTAATTTATTAAAAGAAATTTTTGAAACTGGTAGGTAAAAATTAAAAAGGGGTTTTCAAAAGAAGTAAAAGTAAAACTTAATTATAAACAACAAGACTTAATAAATAAAATTAAAATGAGTAATAAAATAATATTTAGTTAAATTATTTATAAGACTTAAAGTTAAAGGACACCTTCAAAAATGTAAGATGATTTTATCAAATAATATAGGAAAAAATTTTACAAAAAGAATTAATAAAAACTAACAAATAATTCTATTTCATAATTTAATTCATTCTAGTTTTAAATAAAATACTTTTTAATGATAAATAAAATATTTCATTAAAATATATTATAATTTAAAATAATTGAGTTTATTAAAATATATAAATAAAATATACTTACTAAAATACATAAGTGAATAACTATATAAAAATTATTAAAAATAAAAAAACACAATTTATGGATATAAAATAAATAGTTAAATTATAATCTCCAGAATTACTTTTCTAAGAGATTAAATGTTAGACTATTTTTCCAGACCAAACCAGCAATAATATTAGCTCCCATAATGACATTGCGGTGAAAGCAGTCTTAAGTGTGATTTCCTTGTGTTCAATAAGATATTCGGAACTCGGAAACTGCACGCATAAGTTTTATAACTTGTTTAAATGGACAATGAGCATATTTTATTGAATTTTCCGATATGTCGGATCTATGAGATACACTTAAATAGAGAAATACTTAACATTAATTTCTTAAATAATAATTATTAACTCGTTACCTTACCTGTCTGAGTTTCCCTGTTTTTTCACAGTAGCTACAGTAGAAAATACCACAGTGGCTAAATTCTTTTACCTTGGTATTTTTTAAATCAGGGGAAGTAACACAAAACCCAATAACAATTTTACTTGATTTGTGCATTAATCTCTCGCAATACTAACCTTGCTGTCCCTGAAGCAGTACACTTTTTATTTTCGTAGTCTGGCTTAATATTAAGAATGTCTCCAATTATTTTGTCAATAATATAATTACTGGGATTCAATGCAATTATTAATTGACAATTCTTATGTTGTGATTTCCAAAACTTCACAACTATTTGTATTACTGTCAATGTTTTATGACTTAATTTGAAAATATATAAAAATTAAAATCAAAATAATGAAACTATTATCAAATTATGAAATTACTTTTTGAATAATTTGTCCTAAACGATAAAAATATTTGCTTACTATTCTAGAATTTTTTTGCAAACTAGTCTGAATTTTGGTAAAATTTTCGTAGACTTTTGCTAGGATTTGAACAACCCTCCAATCGAGCTTTGTGAATAGTATGTTTTTATTCCTCATAAATCTTATCTCCTTCAATCTAAGAATAAAAAGTTAATAAAATTTTAAATCAAATTGGAGTAATATTGATCTTTAAATATTAAAATAAATAATTTAAAAAGCGTACAGAATCTGTTGTAATTAGTTGATTTAACTGATCCCATAATGAGAAGTATTTGGATTGAGCTAAAAAACTTCCCATTAGCAAGCGTAACTTTGAGTTGCTGCGTATCTGCTAAATTAATAGGAAGATGTGTTGGAGCTGAATCAATTTCAGCATCATTAGATATATGTTCATATTGATTAATAGCTTAAGCATCATCTGATAAAACCGGACTAAGGGTAGTAGTATGAAGTTTCGGTTCCGAAAACTTGTTCTTGAATTGCAATAGAGATAGTATTTATTATTTACAGTAAATCAAAACTATTATTGCTCCAGCCTCCTTTTGTTATTTCTTAATTATTTACTATTTCATTGATTAAAGCTTTTTGTGAATCAAATATATGAATATGGTTATTTTCTATGTAAAAGTTAACGTCATATTTCTAACGATATAGTAAAAAGCATAAAAAGTCGTAAATTTTAATTTTCTAGTCTTATTTGCATTTTTTATAGTTTAAAGCTCCATTACAATCTAATTTTAAATAAAGTTTTTGTATTAGTTTGTTAAAAGAAATGCAATCAATATTTCCTGATATAGAAACTAATAACTGAAATATTTTCTGTAAATAATATTACTCGTGACAAAAATCTAGTTAATAAATTTGGGCTAAATGAAATTAATAATATTTATAACTTATTTAAATAGGATTTTAACTTATAAACTTTGTAATCAGATTGGATTGATCTTCTAAATAATATGACTGATAATCAAAACACATGGTGCAATGTGAATTATTTACTTCCAAACTTGTTTTTGTCAGAATTCTAAAAACTAACTATCCAGACAACCAGGACATTAACTTTAATTCAAACAGTTTTAGTTTTAGCTGGTTACTTGATTATAATATGTGATTAGTTTTTAACTAATTTTTAAAAAATAAGCTGGCAGCGCTGATGTGGAAAGATATTTTTTATCTTTACCTAATTAAAACAAAAAGAAGAGGAAATTTGTAACCGGAAACAGTTGCTTTCTTTTTAAGAATTAAGATGAACGAACCACTGGATATCTTATTTTAAAACATTAGAATACGCTAAGATCTGGATAGATATTGAATCAAGACAGCCGTTCGATGCTACTACTAATGACTGTGGAACAAAACGAATACCAGAATGATAATAATCCAAACTTTGTTTATTTGGATTGTAGCAAGTTATTATAATATAATAATTGCTTTGATCAGTCGAAAGCTCTAGTAAAATTCTCATTTATGGATAAGTTAGTTAGAAATATTAATTAAATAATGTTTAAAACTCATTCAAATATTAGCGGTAAAACGCTTTTCAATTATTCATTTTAATTTACTACGATATTTATCTGAAATTTTAGTCTATGGATTATTTTAACTTAATGTTTTCATATTAGCAGATTTTAAAATATTTATCCTAATGATGTTGTGGTAAATAGTGGATAATGCAGAGTTTTTAAACAATATCTTAGATTCATATCTTATATAATTTATTATAACAAATTTAATTTAGAATCAAATTTAAATATTTTAACTTAAAATTCACGTGTAATTAATTAATCTTTTATTATTGTTTTAAATATTTTAAAACAATAATACTTAAAATTCCAATATGTGAATTTAAAAAGTTAGAAATATGTTACTATTTATTAAGGTTTAATCAACATGTATTCATTTTGTTGGAATAAAGTATTAAAATAATTTTTATTCTTAATTTGTTGCTGCAATATATACTTTTTTTATCTGACTGCAAATTTGTCAGATATATGGATTTGGGTATGTCTGTCTGTCTGTCCGTCCGTCTGTCCGTCTGTCTGTGTACACTCTCACGTTAATTAAGGGATTTTAATCTTTAATCTAATAAAGGGATTTTACCAACTTCTTATTTTAATAAAGGGATTTTACCAACTTCTTATGTTAATAAAGGGATTTACACATATTTCTTAATTTAATAAAGGGATTTGATCTTTACTCTAATAAAAGGATTTTGACCTATTTCTAATGCTAATTAAGAGATTTTGATCTTTACTTAAAAAAAGGGATTTCACTAACTTCTTACTTTAATAAAGGGATTTTCACCTTTTTCTTATGCTAATAAATGGATTTTAAGGTAAATAAGAAGAAAAAATATGGTCAAAAATACAAGAAGTATGCTAAAAATTGGCTTTTAAGGAGTCATAAATGGCCAAAATTGTGATAAAATAGCCTAATTAAAGTTAAAAATTGAGTGGCATATGCCGTTTTTTGTTGGAAAAATAGCAAAATTCCGGCTCAAAATAGCAAAATACTGACAAAAACATACAAATTTAGGCAAAATAACCAAAGTTAAGAATACAATTTGAGTGGCATATGCCGGTTTTTATCATAAAAATAGTGATTTTCAGAATCAAAATGGAAAAAAAATTACCGAAAAACTGACAGAAATGGGCAAAACTAGGCTAAAATTACAAAATATGATTAATTCTAAAAGTGGCATATGCCGGTTTTGCTTTAAAAATATTGACTTAGACTCAAAATGGTAAAAAATTGCCAAAAAACTGGCCGAAATTGGCAAAACTAGGCTAAAGTGGCAAAAATTTGATTAATAACTTAAGTGGCATATGCAGCTTTTTGCAGTAAAAATATGGATTTTTAATCCCAAAAAGGTCCCAAAATCTGGTAAAATAGGGGAAATTCGACAAAAATGCCAAAACTTAAAGTGGCATATGCCACTAATAAGCGATAATAAAGTGATTTGTTTTTGATTTCAGCTGCTTTTAACATAATGTTTAACTTATAACAGAAAATAATGGTTGGGAGCGAACGAAGAAAGGGAGCGACCATATACTATCTAAAAATTTAAACAGCAAAGTCAGATATTATGACCATATCGAGCTTGTTTTTATTTTAATACACTTATTATTAAATCCCTTAAAATAATTTTTTAATTTAGGTTAAAATATTGATTATAATATTGATTTAAAAGCCAAAATATTGAATATATATTTACTTATAGGCAATTAAAATAATGATTTATAAAAATCTAATTTTATTAACTTTTATTTATATTTTATTGACAACTTAAATTAATAAAATAATTTATTTTATATACAAAAATATTGGAATAGTATAGATTGTTAATCAAAAATAATGAATATAATATTGAATAAAAGCTGTTAAATTATTAATACCGTATTTTAAGGACTATATCCCGCACTCCATGTATTGCCCGCATTATTTTTCTGAATTTTATGTTATAAATGGATTCAATGATAATTTTCTTATTTTTGAGATCGAAATTAGCAGTAAAGACATTGAGAAAGAGTTAGATCAAAAATTTTATACAATATATTAATATACTGGAAGCATTTAATATTGAATCAGATGAATAGTTTAAAGGTTTTTAATATCTTAATTAAATTTAGTAAAATTTTTTGAAAAAATTCTTTGTAAAGCCCGCAACTCATGTATAGCCAGCAAAGTATTTATACTAAAAATTTTCACTGTTTTTTTTGCATAGCCTGCCTACAATAGTTATTTATATTGATTTATAAAGTCTGCAAAACAACTTGGTTTTAGTAGTAATATCCCTAAAATATATCTCATAGCATTCGAACTAACCGATAAAAAATTAAGACTAAACGGCGTCACAACACATACATGTTGTTTCTAACCAGATAAACATTTTGTAATATGTAAACGTTATGACGCCACTTAGTCTTTTTTAATGCAGTAAACTGGCGAAACTGGCATAAGCTTTGACATGTCTGTTTTTAACACTTTTGCACACTATTGACGCCTAATGCATATAAAAAACCAAAAACATTGAAATGTTACTCAATCAGGGCTACTATGGTTACGATGATGGCTAATACGGTTGTGAACTAAAAATAGTGACTATCTCTTCGCAAATGGTTGCCCGAAATAATAGTTAGATATTTGTTTTAATGCGTGCGTTTGTTTCGCTTTAATCAGAAATAGTAAAAAATATCAATTGTTTGATTGCTTTATTTTTCGGGAAAAAAATCTAAAAGTTTTATCAGTAACCAGAACGCGTTATAACTGGCGATAAAGTTTAGTGTTTACTGTCAAACACATACGCACACACATGAATAGGATGTGAGTCATACAAACTGCACACATAACACAACCTTCATTGCATTGGAACGCATTGCAACAAAGAAACTGCAAAAACGGGTGTATAAATAAATCTAATTGTTTGTAAAGCGTACGCACACGAAATATTATATAAAAACGTTCGCGAGAAAAGCGGCGAAAAATTTGAGCTCATTTGTGATTGGGTTTTGATTCGAGAATAAATAGTGATTTAGTGAATCGTAAAATTCAGTGACTATTTACTATTTTTAAAAATATTGAAAATATGGCGTCACAAGCGTCGAAGGAAGAAGTTTTACCGATGACGGATCGCGACTTAGAAAGAGGAGGATGTAAGTGTCAACTATTTCTGCTATCAATTCGGATGTTTGTGCGTTAAAAAGTTCTAATGTTTTAATCGATTAAATTGTTGGGATTAATTCTCGATATTTGTGCGCAACTAAATATTAAACCTAAAGTTAAATATTTTTGTGAAACGCAAAAACGTGTTTTACTACAATAAAAAACCGAATAAAAATGTTATAATTTCAAGCGCATTACTTGAGCGTAAAACGAAAAATGACACATATTCGCTGCCGCGCATTGACGACTAAGTCGTAAATTAATTTCCATACGATTTATATGCGCCATTAATTCGTATGGAAACATACATGTTTATTAAAGAAATGCACTAAAATTATTTTATTTATTTGTAATGTCGTGTGCGTGTGTGTATGCAATACTAGTATTAGCTTTAGTTTAATGAATACATAAATATTTACTAATGCGCACATACGCTTTAGTTGATTAGTTTATGTTCCATTATAATCAATAGTTTTAAGTGAATAAAACTTAATCAACTAATGCAAGCGAAAACCCTTATCATTCCAGTTGTTTGTTTTGAATTTCCTATGTTATTTCTGAGTCGATTCACTCGGATTTGCTTTTTGTTTGATTTAATAAAAATTATGTAATCAAAATACACGCATCTAATCAAAAGCGCACTGACGAGTGCATTATTATAGTGAAACAAGAGATGAGTTGAAAATAAAGTTGAAAATACAGTATTACAGTATAAACAACATCGCATTGTTTGTTATACCGCATAGTTTTATTGGTACCAAAAAAGTGTAGCAATATAGTGTGCCAATATTAAATAATAGTCGTGTAAATTAATTAATTCAACGCATTTAGTTATATATAAATTTTTAATCGTATAAGTAATTTAGGGGTTTAAACCACTTTAGGAATCCCAGACCTGTTGATACTAAAAAACGTTTCATTTAAAATTAGGGGCCGTTGTTTAAGTATCCAAAGTAATTAAATGAAACTGTTTTATTAGTAAAAACATTAAAAATCATAGTTTTATGATGTAATTAAAATTAGTTTGCAATAATATAATAAAACTATATTAAACGCTTTAAACAGTTTTTATTTTTGACTTTCAATAATAAAACTTAACGATTAAGCTTTCTTTCGATGAGCGAAAAACGCACGCACGATTTCCATTAATAATGGTTAAAATTTATTTAAACATTAAATAGATAAAAAATATTTTTTATTGATTTTCAGCCTAAAAATAAATCGCTCACTACCTTTGGCATATATCATATTCCGTGCGGCATAAAATAGTATAACAAACAAGAACGACACATTCATAGAGAGCTCACTTTCTTATACAGTTTGATCTTAGCTAACATTTATTTTAATTAATTTTTAGTCAACGTTTTTCTAAAGTTTCAAAAATAACTGATATAAAATACATGCTAAGTTTAGTAGTCGAGCTAGTGCGGACACGTCACAGACGGACGGACGGACGGACGGACAGACATGGTCAAATCCATAAGCTCTCTCTCTTTTCAAGAAAGTGAGCTAAAAAATTTTTAATTTCATTTTATATCCGTCTAAACTTTTTTTTATATGTCATACGATTAGTTACAATATAGTCGGTAGAAATATTGTTTCATAAACTTGAGCGTTCGCGTATGAATAAATAATATTGTGTTTGCGTTATTCGAAAGTTAATAATAAACGCAAAAAATCGTTGATAGATAGTAAAATTTTATTCAGAAGTTTTGTTGCCATAGAATCGCATAATAATTGTCTATTAAAAAAAGAACGAAATAACTAAAAAGAGCTAATCTTTAAATGAAACCGATAGCCTAATTGATCAAATATAATAACAATAACGAATAAAATGTTCGCATATAATCTAAATGCGTCGCCTTTTTTGATTTTTCGGAATTATTATTAATGTACAGGCAATTATTTCCAACCAGTTTGTAATATCTCTAGTGAATCATCAAAAGGGTGTATAAATAAAAATATGGTTTCTAACTATTAGTTGTATGTGCTGTTTAATAATTGCTGTTTAATATTCGTTTTTTGTATTTCAATATCAATCTGTTTTGCGTTAAAGTTTAGAAGTTTGCATAATAAAAATATGTCGGGAAGCAAAGAGGAAATACTGCCCATTTATGATGATAAAGAGTCGAGCAGTAAGTTTTTAGCCGTTTTTATTAGGAATTTAATTGGTTTTATTAAACGTTAAAATTGTTTATGATTTTATGCGTGCATAGTTTTGAGTTTATTAATAGAAAATGATGCGAAAAAATAGTAATTTGCTGAATATAATATAATTGTTATCATTATATAAAAATAAAAATGAATTTCTTTTTCACCGCAAAATTTAGCCGAAGATTCCGGGTTTTGCTCCGCCTTTCTGACCATATTGTCTTACATACTGATTACGATTACGATGCCATTCTCGCTATTGTTCTGCATTAAAGTATGTATATATTTGCTCATTAAATAAATAATTACGTAACTTACAGTTGGAATAATAATATTTGCGCAGGTGGTTCAAGAGTACGAAAGAGCCGTTATATTTCGTTTGGGACGAATTGGTAAATAAAATTAATAATGTTAATTTCTATTATCAAATCTTCTTTTTTTGAAACGTTATCAAAATCTGTTTTTTTGAAACGTTTTTCATTCGCCAAAAAACCAATCATTAAGTTTTAGTTATTTTTATATTTCTGTAATTTTTTTAAAAAATGGTTTTAATTTCATCAATAAAATGTTAAGCGACATATTAGTGATGTAAATTAATGCCTTCCAATACTAAGAAAATAGATTTTTTATTTTGAGAATAAGTATAAAATTTAGATTTAAACAATTCACGACACATTCATAAAGAGCTCACTTTTTAAGATTTTAAAGCACGATAACCTTATGCTCAACATTTTTTACAAAGTTTTGTATTTTGCTAACACAATGACAGACAGACAGACATGATCTAAAGCATTAGCTCTTTTTTAAAAGGGAGCTAAAAATGTACAGTTTATATTATATTTTATAATAACTTACATAAGTTAAAAAGGAAATCAAATTCAACTTATTTACTACTCATAAATAAAAATATATAACAAAAGCACTGATTAAACAATAACGTTGTATAGTAAAAGGTGGTGCCAAAGGTCCCGGACTTTTTTTCATACTTCCGTGCATCGATAACTACCGCTGCGTAGACTTGAGAACCGTTTCGTTCAATGTTCCACCGCAAGAGGTATAACCTATAACCACAAATATTGTTTTAAATACATTATCGGATCTCATACCGTCTCTAAACAGATCTTATCGAAAGATTCGGTAACCGTTACCGTCGATGCGGTGGTTTATTATCGCATCTCGAACGCAACGGTCGCCGTTTGCAATATTGCCGATTACTCGTCGTCCACCCGATTGCTTGCGGCGACAACGTTGCGAAACATTTTGGGAACAAAAAATTTAGCGGACATATTGAGCGACCGGGAATCGATATCGCACTCAATGCAGTCCAGTTTGGACGATGCCACCAATCCGTGGGGCGTTAAAGTCGAAAGAGTGGAAATGTGAGCGCAATTATTATCGCTATTTGTTTAAATTCTTAGATTGATTCGTAATTTTTAAATTTTTACAGGAAAGACGTACGTTTACCGTCTCAGATGCAGCGCGCAATGGCCGGTAATCATACTCAAAATAATTTAAAAAATTTACTTCAACGTATTTAATTGCTTCTTTGATACATTTTTAAAAATTAATAGCCGAAGCCGAAGCTTCCAGAGACGCGAGAGCTAAGGTATTATTGAAATGATCGCTCGAAAATGTATTATTATAATCGATTCGTTTTGCAGGTAATCGCTGCCGAAGGTGAACAAAAAGCATCGCGTGCTTTGAAAGAGGCCGCTGACGTTATTTCGCAGTCGCCGGCCGCGCTTCAGCTCAGATATTTGCAGACATTGAACTCGATCGCTGCCGAAAAAAATTCGACCATTGTTTTCCCCGTAAGTATATGTCGTAATTTCGGGCGAAATTTTTATACCAGATTTTTCTAACTATCGATATGTTTGTAAACAGATTCCGATGGAGTTATTCAGAGGTTTCGTGAACACCGTTTAAACGATAACGGAATATATTTTTCTATCAAATAATAAAAACTGCTCTTTTTTATACTAATCTGGAACGTTATTTTTTATCGACACATAAGTGAGAAAATTCAACCAATTTTCGTTGATTATACGCCGGATAATGTTTTAATCATACGTGTTAAATCGATTTCGTTTTTGTGTAACGCAACTTTTTTACAATTAATCGTTTTTTTCACGAAATATTGTTTTTATAATTTTTTTCGTTCTAACTATTGTCTATAATTACTATTTATATATGAAATAGAATATAAGATTTTACTAAATATGTAATGCAGTGAGAGTGCATTAAACGTTATTATAATTATCATACTATACATATAATCTATTTACTTCTATTATACGGTAAGTGATTAGTTTAAAACGTGAATACATGTATTACAGTGAGATTAAACTAATCATTAACGAGTAAGTTTCGCCTTATCTTCCATAAACTATGATCTTTAAAGTATGTATTTTTTTAAAAATCACATAACTTTCAGTTAAATTTCCAATTAAAATATTTTTTCATCTATCGAAACACATATACAAATCCTATTGCAGTTAACGTTCAAATTCTTATTTATTTAGATTTATTAGAAAATTAATGCCATTCCACAAACAGCTTTTAACTGTTTATGCTTTACAAACTTTCAGTACAATACGGAGTAATTAAATCTATACTAGTATTAGTATTGACATCTTTTGAATGAATTATAAAGTAATCTTATAAAACTTGTTATACAATATTAATTAAGAATTGTTTTGTGGCGAATGCCTATATGGTTAGGTCTACATTTGAAATAATAAACAATATAATATACGATAAAAATTCTCAAAGTATTATTATTGCTAATAAAATATAGATGAAATAAATTCGATGGACGATAAAATTAAAATGAAACACTTGTCAATTTATTTTAAATGTGCGCACAAATGTCTATTTAAGTCTCTCTTTCTGGCCGAAGCGTAATCACAACCGACGTAATCACACTTGAATGGCTTTTCTCCAGTGTGTGTGCGCTTGTGTTCAATCGACTCATTAAGACTTCTGGCCGTATAATCACAACCATTCCAATCACATTGATATGGTTTTGCGTGAAAACGTCGTTTGTGGCGAATTAGCAGTTTTTTGTATCTACTTTTATAACCACAACCATTGAAATCGCAGGCAAACAGAATTCGTGGAGTATTATTATGGTATCTGCGATGATATGATTTTTGAATTGAATGCCGTTTTTGATGAGCTATGAGACTAGTTTTATATGCGGATTTAAACTGACAGTTCATTTGTCTACATTTGTATGGTTTTTGTCCAGTGTGTGTATGAATGTGATCGATAACCGCTCCGATTTGAGGGAATTGTTTATTACACTCGTTATTAAACGCACATTTATATCGATATCCATCAGATGTTTTCACTTTCTTTAAATATTTTTCATATTTATTTGCTTTAATAACCGTTCGATATAAATAAAGAAATGATAGAAAAACAAATGAATTGTTTTATAATTATTACTTTTACGTGCATAATACCAAAAATACTCAATTACGGTATTTTAAATTACCATTATTTTTATTCCTAAATTGGTTAACATCACAATTATCGTTGTTATCCACGTTTATCTTTTCGTTACACAAATCAATCAAAACGTGTAAATTATGTTCAAATATTTCATTTTTAGTATTACCGTTATTATTGTCATACATGGCAGAAATAGTTGACAAACTTTTCTCTTTTAATTTACGATACAATTCACTCGTTGATATTAATCCACTCATACTTAATATTCAGCTATAATTTAAACCAACAAAAAATATAAATCAGGAAAACAAGTGTTAATAATATAAATGCGGGACAAATTGTAAGCAAAAAACTTTTTTATTTTACTTTACATTCGAAAGATGTCAACACAAATATTTTTTTTACAAAATCTAGTTTTCTAATTAGCGATAGATTTGATACCCCGTTGTTGCACTCATTGCATAGATTTGGTGGACGAGATATGTTTACTCTACTGTCAGCTTTGAGAGTGCATTTTTTAATACTTGAAATAGTGACTGTGAATGCACTATGACTGTGAAAGCATATCAAGTGATTTGGTAATCAAATACTCTTTGGCATCTACAAATCTGCGATAGTAGTCACATCATTTTACATTAATTGTTTCAGTCACATTTATATTATTTAAATTGGAGTCATAGGATTAATTTGTTCTTCAAGATTATTACACATTTTCTATAATTAAGATTACTGTTTCATTCTTATAATAGATCATTAGTATTAAAGTATGAGTGTTGCCTGTGATTATGGTAATAATCTTGGATATAATGCATTTAATTAGTTAATTATCTAAATGACACATCCTCGAAAAGATTATCAATAAAATTAGATAAATCGTTAAATTCTGTAGGAAATCTAGTTCTATATTCTGTTTTAAGTTCAAGTGTCTTTGTGTAAAGTATATAATTGTCTTCAATTGGATCGTATCTGATTCCAATATAAGGGTTATTCATGTACGTACATATTTGATAATTGCTAATCTTTTTAAAATAACCCTAAATAACACTCATTTTTTTTTTATTTTCTTTTGTAAATTCAAAGGTTTGAAAATCGTGCATTACGTGTAAAATGGATACCTTGTTGTACCGGTGTAACAACATAAAAGGCTTTTAATATTTCTCTTTATAAATCTTTTTTTTAAAAAATCTTTTCTTAGTATAATTAATATATATTTAATTCAAATGGGAAATTGTAATTTCTAAATATTTAGAGATTTCAAATAATTCAATATCACACTAATTTTTATTGAATTGAAAAGTATAGTATTTATCATCAATAAATTCATAAAATTTTAAATAATCTTCAACTATTACTTCTATGTTTGCTTCTATAAACATCTGACTCATTAATTCTTGTGCCACAACACAGCACTTATTATTTCAATTTTAATTAATTTTTGTTCAATAACACATTATTCATTTATACCTGTCTTCTAAAAGTTTATTTTGCAAAATTATACAATTCTTATTTATTCCTTTTTTTACTATATTTTGTGCAACAACACAAATATCTTTTAATTATATTTAACTCAATTTTTATTACTTATTGGGCAACGACACAATACTGATTTAATTCTGTCATTAATATAATTTGTGGAACAACACAATTATTATTTAATTTTCTATTTATCTTTATTTCATTATTATTGTGCAACAACACAATATTTATTTATTTTTATTCATACTGACTTTTGTGCAACAACACACATTATTTAATCCTTTTTTTTAATTACTTATTGTGCAACAACACAATTATTATTTAATTTCTATTTATCTTTATTTCATTATTATTGTGCAACAACACAATATTTATTTATTTATTCTTATAACTAGCTAGCTTTTAAATTATTATTCTCGTGTATTCTTAAATAATCACAATGTAGATAAGCGACGTAGGCTTCAGAAAGTCTCAACGAGCAAACCTATTATTCATTGTATTCAACATCAAATGATACCTACAAGTATCATATTTAATTAAGCTTCAGCTAATGCATAAACATTAATACCTTATAGCCAACTGAACAGCCAAGAGATTAATTAAATACAAAATAGCAAGCAATGAGCAAAAGTCCGGACAATTAAAGAATTTGCGACGTAGGTTTCAGAAAATCTCAACGAGCAAATCTAATATTCATGATAAACAAAATTATCACCAAAGATATCAATCCTAAGTTCATATAAGAAATGTTCTGGGCCCTGAACAAGTCTTTAAACTTGTGTATGGACAATCTAAGGGTATGCGCATACTAAAATTATCAATTAATCAGCAAATCTAATTCGGTTTCCGATTAATTATATTTATCAGCCTACAAGCTGAAAATGCTCAATAATAAACGGGAGTTGATCAAGCTCCAAATCTTTCACGAGTTTCGAGAATATTTCAAA
>JAQIXJ010002757.1:0-14852 GCA_034700185.1 Phthiracarus laevigatus
ACGGAGAGAGCGAGCGACAATATACTATTTAAAATTTAAACAGCAAAGTCAGATATTATGACCGTATCGATCTTGTTTATGTCTTAAAATGCTATCTTTTGTTTTCTAACTATTTTACAGTTTATAAATTATAAAATATTAGTTCATAACTTTAATAAAATTTTGAATTCGATCTACATTAATAATATGAATATTCTTTGATTCTAAACTAATAAAGTAAATGAAATTTAGTTTTAAATCTTCCTACCACACGAAAAATGAAATAATATAAATGTGATAAGTGACTTAATTTTTAATTTGCTTGAATTTTTCATTTACTTGAACTAAATTTAAGTCATAATTTCTCAACAATTTCTTAATTATTAGCAATAGAACACAATTGTTTTATGAATTCATTTATTGTATAAAATATCTATATAACAAAAAATTATATGAAATAAACAGAGCGCATTAAAATATTGGTTTAATGTCACAATTTAGAAACTATAATTTTTATGATTAATTAATTATCTATAATTTCAGGATGTATTTTTTATATTATTATAAATATTAAGTTTTTTAAAGTTTTTATTTAAATATATTATTTAATTTTAATTAGACGTTTACCTCAAAAATTATAATTTTTTTAAACATTATTTTTATAAGTTTACAATGAATCGTGATTGAAAATATACATAACTAAAACAATTATTGATTTTGTTAGATAAACCTTAATTGCGTTTTAGGAGAATTTCGATGATGGAATTTTAGTGTTATCTAATTTTATTTTGTTTTGCTCTGTGTGAAAAGCTCGAATTATTTTCAAGCTTATAATGGAATGTTAGATAATTTGAAAAATTTAATATTTTCAACAATAAATTCAATTGAGTATTCAACATATTCGTTTTAAAGCCAATTTAATTTTTAATAAAACCTTCTATTAAATAAGACTCAAACTTAACTTCTTTGTTAATTTAAAACAGATTTATTTATATAGAATTAAAGGTTAGAATGTTGGATTGCTTAAAGTTTTGTTAAATATTCTTTAGCTTTCATTTGTTATTACTTTTTCTATGTATACATATAATTAATGACTCAATAATCACACAATTAGAAAAAAGGATTTCATTCAGATAAGTTTAAAGTTATTTACATGAATTGGTTAGAAGTTTCCAAAAAGTCCAAATGCAATGTAATTAAAGCAAAATGTTTTTATAAGTATATCCTATACCCAATTAATATAATATTAATTTTATAACATTAACATAAAATCTTTTATTTGATTGATTATCAGTTTTAAGAAGGTAATGCAACATAATTATGCCTCTATTTTTATTAAGAAAAACATTATTTTTAGCTCACTTTTTTTAAAAAAGCGAGATTATGGATTTGACAATGTCTGTCCGTCCGTCCGTCTGTCTCGGTGTCCGCAGTCGAATATTAACAAATGGATTTAACATAATTATTAGATTAGTATATCAAACTGTATCATCTTGGAAATAAAACTAGTATAATTTTGAAATGTAAAAGGCTATAATAGTTAACATAACGAAATTTTGTTTGTTTCTTAGTTAATATTAAACATCAAGACAAACAAATGTTTAGCAATGAGTAGGCAGTGGCGATGTGTTTCTGACCTCGAAGGTTCTTAAACCAATTTGGTAACTTAAAACCACGAGTTGAAACATCCACTAACCAAACACAAAAGAACAATGTTAAAGGATTAGGAATCGGCTGAAAACAAGTTTCCAGGATAACAAGGTAGAGATAAAAGAAAACGGTTCCAATCATCAAAGTTATTAAGCTTCTGTATCTATTTTGCCACCTGTTGTAAAAAATGTGTGTCCAAGTATAAGATAGTTGCTTGTAAATGGTCAATAAACCATAATACAATGACTTCTTTGGTTTGTTAAGAGTCAACCTGGATGAACAATTCACTCCCGTATCAATGTTGTACTTTGTACCTCTAAGTCCAATATCGTCTCCAAGTTTAAGATAATTGGTTAATAAAAGTCAATAAACTATAAAACAATCACTTCTTTGGTTTTTTAAGAGTCAAACTGGTTGAACAAATCACTCCCGTATCGATATTGTACTTTGTACCTCTAAGTCCAACATCGTGTCCATGTATAAAATAATTGGTTATTAGTGGTCAATAAATCGTATTTAAAAAATTACTTTGGTTTGTTTAGAGTCAACCTGTTTGATCAAATCACTCCCGTATCCTTTATGTACTTTGTACCGCTTAGTCCAACATCGTGTCCATGTATAAGATAATTGGTTATTAGTGGTCAATAAATCATAAAACATTCACTTCTTTGGTTTGTTAAGAGTCAACCTGGTTGAAAAAATAATTCCCATAAACAAATAATACTTTGTACCTCTAGGTCCAACATCGTGTCCAAGTATAAGATAGTTGCTTGTAAATGGTCAATAAACCATAATACAATGACTTCTTCGGTTCGTTAATAGTCAACCACCTGGATGAACAATTCACTCCCGTATCCATTATGTACTTAGTACCTCTAAGTCCAACATCGTGTCCAAGTATAAGATAATTGGTTATTAATGGTCAATAAATCATAATACAATTACTTCTTTGGTTTGTTAAGAGTCAACCTGGTTGAACAAATAACTCCCTTATCCATATTGTACTTTGTACCTCTAAGTCCAATATCGTGTCCAAGTATAAGATCAAATCACTTCTGTATCCTTAGGTTACTTTTTCCCCCTAAGCCACAAGTTATTTATACTTTAACAAGTACCTTAAAAACATTATGAGAATAACATAGACTCTATGGCTTTGTCTTACACAGACGAATTTCATACATGTGAATCTTAAGTTTTTCAAAATTACAAAATTGACTAATATAAAATACGTGCATTATTTATTGGTCGAGCTAGTGCGGACACGAGGATGGACGGACAGACAGACAGAGAGACAGACAGACAGACAGACGGACGGACATACTCAAATCTCTCCTTTGAGATAAGCTCTCCTTTTTTGAAAAAAAGTGAGCCATAAAAATTAGCCATTGACAGATATAATTTTCTGTCTCTGTCGTGTTTTAAAATTTTAGTACTACATTACTCTTCAGTCTTTGTTAGGTAGTTTTAGATTTTTCCATTAATTTTAAAACATTTTGACTAACCTATCAATTTTTAAACTTTTGTTTTAAGTACTAACTAAATATCATAAACTGAACGCATGTTCGGAGCATTTGGATGGTTATTATTCTTCTAAATGACTTTTATCTAAAATCATTCTATCTTGCTAAAATTTCGTTAGCATAAGAAAAATACAATAAACTGCAAGTTTTTTAGAAAGCCAACGGTTCTTTTGAAGATGAAATTTTGAAAATGGCCATGAATAATCTAACTACTTTAACATAAAGAAATACTCCTAAATTAAAACTAAAATAATATAAAAAAACATAAAAAACAAAATTTTATACATAAATATTTATTAAACTTTAAAACTTGGGCAAATATTTCAAGCAAGTGCTTATTGTACAATCAATGGATGCTTTGTTCAAACAGGGAAACAACTATTTAAATATTTACATTTTAAAAAGATCTAATAAGTTTTTTTTCAACTGACTTCAGTTTTAAGTTTATTCAATTATGCTCAAGTCAACTATCATTAACAACTTTATTTTAAAATCAAGAGTTTGACGCATAAGATAGGATTTGCTTTCAGTCCAATTGAATAAATTATTTAAGTTATTTGTTTATAGTTATGAAGTTACAGTTGGATATCACAGTTTGTACATAAAGTAATTTTCCCTTGACATTATATATACTTGACAATAAATATGAACTATGTTTTTATTTATTAAGCATTCTAATTAAAAACTAGAGTATAACTTATGAACTTGATTCTAAACTTTAAATCAGTTTAAAACAGTCTAGAAAACTATTTATTGTGCAGAAAAAATTGTCGTAAGTTAGTAAAACTGACTATAGTTCTTTTTTTAATTCGAAATAATTTTTACAACATATTTAGTTATTTTTGGGAATCTATTTTATTTAAAAATCAAGTAAAACTAATTGTATACATAAATTTATATTCAACTTCCTAAGATTGTTTTTTCGTTCTATAGAATAATTTTTGGAGATTACTTACAAAGTTTTTTTTAATTTTCATTATAGTTTTAAATAATAATTGAAGATCAGTAAAATTGATGCAAATGCAATTACATCTTAAAATTTATGAAGGGATTTCCATAATAGTTATTTATAAATTTAATAAATTATATTAAATAAAAACAACATAATTAGCTTTAAAAAATGACTTTCAGAAAAAACATTTTAGAAGACATAAACTTCTTATATCCCCATTTATTATAAAAATTTTTTAAACATTAAAGCACTCATATGTAAACCGTAAGCTTTTAACCAGCTACCACGAGATTTGGTGATCCTATGCTTTTGGGAACCTTCATTTCTGTAAGTTTTAAACGGCATTGGTTTCCCGATTTGCCAAATAATCAATGATTTACAATAAAAAGATTATCTTCATTAATTATATTGCAACGATAGTGAAACGGGAGTCCGTAAAATACATTTTAATTAAAACGCATTCTCCAGTCAACCGATCATTACCCCATCGGATTAACTAATCCAGGGCACCGGTCCACAGTGACTGCATCCCTATATAACTATATAGGGAGATGAGAGTTAAGTTTAGTGCCACTCTCGGAGCAAAGGGATAGAGAAAGATCTCCCTGTGTAATTACACGCGGGAGGAGAGAGAGACCACTTACGCTCCCAGGATAAATACCCCAGGAGCGCCGTTAATACGGCGCTCACTTTTTAACGCTGCGACACTAAAACTTAAATAAGTAGAGTAAACTTTTAACTTAAAGTATTCTTTATTAAATAATAAAGCGAACGTTATAGATTTGTTACCCTTTTATATAGGAAAATCTAATTAAAAATTGGCACCTGTTAAACAGATAGCTAATTTACCTAATACTAAATTATCATATCTTAGAATTTATAATTAATTTAAATACGATGGTTATTAATTTAAACAATACGAGGGCTATTATAATAGTGAAAATTAATTAAAATAGTAAAGGTTATTCTTTACAATATCTTAATGAGCTTTATGATTGAGCGGAAGGATATTGGTAATTATCGATTGAAAATCTTACAAGTTTTTGTTTAACTAAAATTACTCTCTCATTCCAGACAGCATTGCCGCTGTATGACAGCGGCTAACATTTATAATTAAAATTCTGCTTAACTCGTAACGTGTTGAAACAACGTTTTGTTTTAATAAACTATAAATTAATTAAATTGTGATAAACACATTTAACAATTAAAAATAAATAAAGATAATTAGAAAACAATTGATTAGAATTTGCAGTGATGATAATTAAATTAATGAAGTCTAATAATGAATTTTTATGTACAATGAGAATAATTATTAAAGTTAATTTAAATAATTAGAATTAAAAAATGTTTTGAGATAAAATAAATGATATAACTACAATAATGTTTTGAAATTTATTTTAAATAACAATGAAAACCGAATTTTGAAATGAATTATGATAATAAAATAAATGTGGTGATGTACATATGGTTAGCCAGCGATGTACACATAAGCTTACCCTACAGATAAATCTATCTCTTCTAATGTATTTTTGAGTTTTTGTTTAAAAGATTAGTTTTAATAATAAATAAAATATTTTCAGTAAGTGTGCAATTTTGTTATTTTATTAAGTAGTAGTGCTGAGTAGGTATCATGCGAGAGGTGTCGAGCTGATTAGACACGCAACCCTAAGGCTAGCGGAGATTGAAAGTAGAACGATGGCCCTTTAGGTATTTCGATTAGAGAAACCGTTCAGACTCACAGGTACTGATAAACAGACGGTCATTTTGTCAGCGACCATTCAGGACAAATCGGTGTCGATTATCTAGCCGGAGTTTTGAAGTTTCGAAGGTGAAAGGGGTTGCGAAAAGAACTTTCCCCCAAATAAACGAAGTGAGTAACGGTCGGTCGGCGATTGTATTTGGTGGCAGCAAGGGTGAAGCGAGAAAAATCGATCTAGCTTTTTCAACAATAAACTCATAGAGAGTGAATGCCGGAAGGGAAAAGTACCCTCGTTATAATTTATCCTTCCGTCATCGTACTTAAAACTATTAATTTGGATTTAGAATGGAAAACTATCAGAAGCTACCGTTTGATCAGCAGACGATAAATAACACCGATAATCCTATCCTTGTATTTGAGCTGCCGTCCACAAGCGCAGAGTCAACTTAATCCCGAGAAGCAAAGAATCCTGATAGTAACAACCTGATTCTGATTAACGGCGTATGGCAGAAAGCTGCAGTTAATTCCAATGAAAGACAAAGAAGAGTAGAAATCGGGTTAACCAAAGCATAAAAACTCAATGCCAACAAGTTGAATTCAAAAAAGAAAAACAGATAAACCGTACTACTGACAGAACCAAGTTTCACGCACTACACAACATCCCGGAGTTATACGCTACAAGACAAGGCTAGCTGATACGGGCTAAAAAGCAGGAATGTTACCACCTAATAGACTCAAAAAAACAAATATAGACTAACGATTAAAAAAAATTATTTTTAATTTTATTACTCGAGTATATTCATTTACTAGAAAAAATTTATCTTTTGATATTGATTATTATTGTGTATTCGGTAACATTGCGTATTGGAGTTATTTTGTGTTATGGGTTAAAATTTTGTTTTTGATTGTTGTTGTGTATTGGGTTAACGTTATGTTTTAGATTAATCTTAGTGTTGTGTTGTGTCATGTGACATTTGAATGTCTCATTGTGTGACCCATTAAAAATGCACGAAAATTTGCAGTTTTCTTATTTAATGAAGTTATAACTGACACAAAAAAAGCAGACTCGAACAGAGTGTATGTAATGATTAACGTGCACTCAAATAAAACGCTAAATTTCGTTGATGTATGTTATTGAATTTCCAAAACACAAAAAAAGCTTCGAAAATGAAATAAATTTTACATTACTTGACCTATCTATTGTTCACATACATATTAGAAAGACGAAATTAACTATTACTTATTCAATATGATCATTTTCTAAAACAGAAGTGATATATTAAAAGCTTAAAGTGGATTTAGTAGAAACTAAAATAAATTCCAAAAAATTACATTTTTAAAAGATAAACCCTCTTCCTTAATGTGTTCAAAAATTTATAACATTCCTAGGAGCAAATATAAACATTAGAAATGTGAATTGCAACTGTTTATTTAACATCTTACCTTAACCCAAAATTACAACTAAATTTAAAATCATTGTTGAAGAATTTGGCTTTAAATAATATTTAATTTTAAATATTCTGAATTTATAAACATTTTTCAATATCTACAAATCAGGTTTATTACTGATTCATCTAACTATAAAATGGGCGCAAAGATGGAACATAATGTAAATGACTAATACATTTTCTATGCAACAAAGGATCAAAAATAAAACGGAACACAAAATAAACCAAAACATCTACTAAAAAGAAATGTTTAACAGTTGTATTAGTTTTTAATTAATTAATTCACTATGTAATGTGTATGTACTTTAAAATTTTATTTGATTAATTAAAATGGATCGTGAGCCATTCACCGTCAATTGATTTAAAGACATCAAAGCTCGATCTAAACCATTATCAAAGCAAGACAAAGTACTGGAAGAAGATTGCAAATGTAAGGGTACTTCTGACAAGCAAAAATACTTCAAAAAATTTAGAAAAAAATCTAATCGTAAAATAAATCATGAAGAAAATTCAGCTTAAATCGAAAGAAAGATTAGAGAAGATAAATTCTCGGCTTAATCTAAAGATGGTGAACTTTCAATTGATAAACACACATACATTTTACTGAAGTTTTCAAAAGAATGAATAAATTTTAGCATGCATTTTATAAATGTATTAACTTACCAGCATACAGTTATTAATTTTTAATATTTTAAGACAAATGTGGTCAATATATGAAATTTACGATTTTAAAACTAAAATTAATACTATAAAGTGATTGCATTAATCAAATGATTTTTGAATCTATTCAAACAAACATCGATTCAAGTTTAAAAGACATCTTAATGTAAGTGAGTTTAATTATCTTACTTTGCTATTGTTTTTAAATCTTACATCCTATAAAACTGTTAAGATAAATCAAGAATGAACAATAATAGGCTCACATTCAATCGCAAGTTTTGCACAGCGTTGCACAGCGTATAAAAGAATCAAACATGGAAGGCGTGACTTATAGTTATGAACTCTTCTACCTTAATTTTACAACATCATCATGATTTATTGTATTGGTCTAAAATATGTCATACAAAAATCGCACAATAACGTTTTTTATTCATTTATTGGTTTCCAAAAAAATATTTGAAAACTTTCATCAAACAAAAATAAAATTATTACGATGAACACAAACAACTACAACGGATAAGTTAATTATCTTTCCCTTAATTCATAAATTGAAGAGATGTTGCAACAAGCTATTCTTCGAAAATCATTTTTTAATGATTATTTTGAAGATTTTACCGATCGACTGCACCTTGAAAGAGAATAATGATACTTGTGTTACATAATTGGCACATTTATTTTAATTAATGAAATTTCAAAAGAACGCGTAAAGAATTACCGTTTAAATGATGCATTCATCATTTGGGTGTAAACCATGTTTAAGAATTAGATCGAAATAAATATTGTACAACAAAAGAATTCATCGATGCTTACTATAATATAATGGAGCCTCACATTGTCACCTAAAACTTTATATAACTGAATTTTTTGTTCGGAAAATTTGTCTAAGAAAACTCAGGCTATAGGTGTTGTAATAAATTTACTAAAGATTGTTCAACAAATGAATTTTTAGATTAAATACTACATTTTTATAAAATAAAACGTGAAAAGCAATTATTAGCACAAAATTGAGATCTAAACCGGAACAATAATTCAAGAAATTAACAAAATACTGGACAAAAGCCAAACATGAACAATGATCGTAGTCTAGTACAGTGGAGTTGGTGTACAAGTAAAATTCATTATGAATATATTTCGTTTCTACCAGGTCTTCCATTTTTAAATTGTTTCGAGTCATTTCGGTCATCGAGTCATCGAGTCGGTTAATTTATGGGTCAATCATCACGTTAACTCTAAGAATTCTTAACGTTATAATTTTACATCAGATTTGTCTGGAATTGAAATTAAGTTGGCGGTGAAATCGAGATAATTCATTGGGTTACCTAAGGAGTCTATAGGATGGCTCGAAGATTTTACACATATTGCTGACTTCAACTGTTGATATGACAAAAAACGAATAATAAAGCTTGGAGCATATCTAACTGAATCGCCGCATAAATGGTTTACTCTGGAGATTTATAATAATAGTCTGACATGGCAAGAGGCAGAGAAAAATTTTTAATTAATTTTAGCTAACAAATTATGAGATGTACGTTAGAAATCAATTACGCCAACGTAAGCATAATACGTATACGTCTTCCGTGAACTATATGTGCTATGAGAAATTGGATACAAAAATGAAACAATAATATGAAATAGGACGTTTCGTTTTACGTTGTATTAAAATGTTTTCAACCTCAGTTGGCACAGCATATTCTTCCTTTTAATCCTAGAACATTCTGTGATAGTTACAACATGGACGGCGTTGAGAGAATAAATGATACGGAGTTTGGGCTAAAATGTTTACGTATTTTTGACATTTAGGATGTGTGTTATCTCTTTAAATCTGGTGATCGTACAATTTGAGGTCAGTTATACCCAACACTTTATCGCCTCAATTTGGTTCCTCGCGTTCGGTTGCGTTTTCCGCAAAATATCTTGTAGACTCCACCGTAGTAAATGTTCTCTGTATTAATCGACGCCATAACGATGAGCCGCAATGGTTAATGTGCCATTGCACTAGATTGACTCAACTGAACGATTAAAATGACACTTATTTTATCTTATATATCTTTTCTTATATATATGTTGTTATAACACTAAACACTTAAAATTTTACTATCTACAATATTAATTTATATGTTAAACTAAAATCAATTATATCTTGTTTATTATAAACAATTTTTACTGATTATTTAATTAACTATTACGTAAAACTTAGATATTATGTAAATGGTCATAAGTACCAGACCAAATTAAAAAGGGCCGATTTGTAGCAGTGAGCCGAAATGTTTTTATGTAAACATCCGGTTGTTAGAAAATGTAATAGAATGTTTTGGCGGCCTGTGCTTCACTTGATTGTTGCCACTGGTAGATAAAAGTTGAATTTAAAATAAATTATGTTTAACACTTAACGATAATATAATTATTTAACAAAGTAATTTTAAATAAATTTTTTGTAAGTTATACAGTTAGATAATTAAAACTAACTAAGCTCAAACATTAAAGGACTAATTTATTTTAAAAAATGATATTATTTACCAAAATCAAACTAATTGACAAATGTGAATTAAATAAAAAAATTTTACTACAATTATTTTACTATCTCTTAATATGAAATTTTTATCAGACTAGTCATTTACATGTATACGAATTTGTTCGTCTGTCTGTAAAGTCTTATGCTAATTAAGGAAATTTTTTCTTATATATTATAAAATGTTTTTTCTTATGTTAATAAAGCGATTTTACTTCTTTCTCATGCTAACATAAGGGATTTTAAGATGAAAAGTACAAAATATAGTGTCAAATTTACAAAATATTTTTCTCAAAATTGAGATTAAAAAAATGCTAAAGTGGCAAAAATTAAGCATTTGTAAAAAGTCTCTTGAAAATTAAGCATTTAAAAAATAGGTTAAATTACACAAAACTGCCAAAGTTTTGATTAAAAATTGTATTAAATAAGCCTTTTTAATGTTAAATAAGCAAATATCAAGCTTTTAGTGTCCAAATAAACCCAAAATCTGGCAAAAATAACAACTACAAGCTAAATCGACCATATTTGATTAATTTTTAAGGTGGCATATGCCTCTATTTACTGTAAAAATTTGAACTTTTAGGCTAAAACTAATGAAAAATCTAGTCATTATAACCAAAAATAACCAATATAAAATATAATATTTAACGACATTAGCCTGTTTTTAAAAGTGAAACATATATTCACTATCTCAAACTTGCAAAATATTATCAAAAAATTAGCAAAAATGCGCAAAATATAGCTAGAATTCCAAATTTTTATTAATATTCATAGTAGGATATTCAGGATTTAGCAGTATATACAGTGTTTTTCAGTTTAAAGATTGTCGCGAAACTGTCAAAAATGACAAATTTCGGAAAAAATGTCAAACTCATATTATATATTAAAGTTGCATTGCCGCTAATATGCGATAACAATGTCTTTTGTAAATGAGTTTGTTTGCTTTTATGATTATGTTTACACTAGTTTAATTGAACAAATTATAATTCAGTTTAACTTAAAATAAACTAAGCACAAGTGTCAAAAGTAATATATAAAATTTTTTTACATTAAAAAACAGCAACGCTAACATTACAAAGTTTAAAATTCTTGGGCAAGTTATTAATATAAGTTGAATATAATTAATTTCGTGAAGGAAACAACAACTATATTTATTATTTAAAAACATTCTTTAGATAATATAGTTTTGTATTGTACAGTGTTGACTTATAGTAAAATTCCTCATGAATTAATGCAAAAAGCTAAACTTATAATGCAAAATTTTCATGCAAATGAACTAGTCTCTCACATACATTAATAATATAAATCATTTAAATCCGTTTATTTTAAAGAAAGTTCGAACATACCACTGGCGCATACACAATCAAAAATGGTAAAATTCAAAACAGCTTTTCCATTAAAAATTGGGATAAAAACTAAATTATCGCTTTAGAAAAACATCGAATCATATAATAGAACACGTTCATTTGAAATAAAAAGAAGACAATCGTAAAGAATTCACGATTTTAGGAAATAGTAAAACATTTCCCTTGTTATAACTTTGGCGATTATTACATTCTAATTATTATTCTTGAAAAATTACATCAATAGCTATAAAAGAAGAACAACACACCCTAGAGACATCTCAATTTTAATTTTAAAAGAATATCCGAATAGCTTGCCATTAAGCAAAATGTTTTTTCTTTGGCCAAACTTTGGATTTGACTATTCTGTCTATCCATCTGTCCTTCCGTCCGTCCGCTCTCTTATTCGAATTTTAGAACTTCAATCTTTACTTTATAAAAGGTGTTTTACCAGTTTCTTATTCTAATTTGGGGATTTTAATCTTTAAATTAATAAAGGGATTTTACCATTTTCTTATTCTAATTAAGGGATTTTAAACTATAACTAAACCTAATGAAGGGATTACCATTATATAATGGCATAAAATTAGTCAAAAAGGCCACAAAATATGCTGAAAGTTGTGAATAATTGGCAAAAATTACCAATATGAAGCTAAAGATGGGACCGGGATCTCCCAATTTTTAAATTAAAACAGTCTTTATAATGTCAAATATAGACTAAATTTGTTAAATTCTGAACGGGATATTCCGTTTTTTATAGTTATAATTTGAATAAAAATGATAAAATCGGTTGAAAATAGTCGAAAAATACAACGGTAAATTTCGTTTTCATATTCATTTTCCCAAGATCTTTAGGGAGGCTGTTAAGTCGGATGATGAATTTCTACATCTTTTTTGTAATTATTAAGAGTTGTTCTTCCCAATTTTTGATTTGTTCGAGCAGAACAATTCATATTTTGTTAGTCTACGTCTATAATTACTTGAATTTGATTTTTAATTTAAATTTTTCCTACTTCAATTTCTCCAACTTTTGTTTTGAAGGTAGTGTAAGTTTCGATGAGTTTTTCCCGATAGTCTTCGAAGTCTTCTTCGCCAATATATTTATTGTTTTCTAGAGTTTCGTGTTTATAAATTGACTAACCCGGTTTTAAACAAACAGTTGATGGACTTGGGTTGGAAGTTAGAATTTCGATTGTACCGTTTTCTATATCATGAATACAGTTAACAGCCTAAATTTAATTATTGTTTGTTGAGCTTATAAAAGCTGTAAGGCTACCAATCAATGATCGTTTAAATCACAAAAGTGTTATGAACCTACTAGAAATGTCTGGGATTATATCGACGTCTGTTGTTTTCATTAATTGGAGTGATATTTTATTCTTAAATTCACCTTAAAAATTATTTTGAATTGTTCTCTTGAACTAACATCTACGGTTTTCACAATCGATTTTTAATGTCATTTTGTTGGTGAAAGTATCACCAAGTAAATCGATAACTGGAAATTTCGGTTATTGTTTACTCACTAAAAGTTTAGTGATTTTTCTATAGCACTTAAACGTTCAGAAATAATGACATGTTGCAATAAATCCAACATATTTTCCTTAAGTAGATACAATCTGTTGGCGTTTAAAAAACTGTTCAATTCTATTAGCTATTTTTTGAAAATCGTCAAAAGTTGTCGGATTTTGTATTATCAGTTGTTAGAAGAATAGTGGTAAAATTCAGTCATTTATGGTTTCACTAAGTTGTCAAATCGCTGTTGTATATTACAAAGATTTATTTTTTTACATAGACTTCTTGACTCACAAATGTAGCTAGAAACAGGTTGTAAAGGTTGCTCTCTTTTGTTACTAATTTTATTTCTTAAAAACGAACCTGTCGGTAAAAATTGCTGTAACAATTTTGCTTTAACAAAGGCCCATGTCAAATAGTGTCCGGCTGTTATAAATGAATAAAACGCCCTCACTGTCTAGTTAAAAAACGCAGGAAAACAGGCAGGTCTTCTAGAATTCTTCTAGAATCATCACAAGAGTTAATTTTCATCTATTGGATTTGTAATGTCTGTCTGTATTGTCTTTTTGCAAATGTCCGTAGACTTTTTTTAGATAACATAAATGAGGCATAAATCAACAAAAATGGGTCAATTTTGGGCTAAAACTATGAATGAATGAAAATATCATAAATACTCACTGAAGTTCTCTTTATGACAATGTTTTATTATAATTTTTTTTATTTAAAAATTCAAATCAGTAATGTAAGCCAACAATAGATATAATGTCAAAGAGAGCATATAATTAATGCCCATCCTTGTTTATTAATTCTAACAACCGGAAAAGATGAAACGTTTTCACTATTTAACACCAAATTAGATATAGCACTGTTGAAAAAGAATACTTAGCAATAGTTTATGCATTAACTAAGATAAAACATTATCTATTAGAGATAACATTTACAGTCAAAACTAATCATTACGGCTTATGCTGGTTGAACAAATTCATATAAAAGATGAGAACAAAATATTCAAACAAAAACCTGTTTTGACACAGATAAACCATTTCAAAATTATCGAAAGTTTGAAATTAAATTAATTGACCATAGAATTTTTTTCTAATAATTCCAAGTTGGTTTCCCCATCAAAACAAACAGAACATAGCTAAAAAAATTAAAATCGGATTTAAAAAACCGCCGTGTAAAAAACAAAATTTCGAGAACTTTATTAACTTTGTTTAGCACTTGACAAACAGAACAAATGGATTTAAAACAATTGTTTACTAGTTCCAACCTTGTTTTTGTACTTAAACGAAATCATTTAAAAGATTAGAACATAAAACAGAAGTAAAAAGTCGGTTTGAAATTTTTGGGGCAAAAAAGTTGCCGGAAAATTAATAATTTTAGTTTGGGTGTTTTTAGAGTGATTATACTCTACTGTAGCAAGAATGTCTTAAATCTATACATTATTAGCTGAAAAAAGCAATGGGTGCACTTAAAAGTCATTTCTCATTGAATAACATAGGAAAAATACACTATTTTAACAGTGAAACGGGTCGGTTAAAAAAATTTTTTCGTTGGCCAATTCTACATACCTTGTGAAC
>JAQIXJ010002758.1:0-14851 GCA_034700185.1 Phthiracarus laevigatus
TGTTATTATATCTTACTTTCGCCCAGAACCGATTTTTTATTTGAGTTTCGGCCAGAACCGGGGTAAACTATACTACTTTCATCTCTGTATTTAAAATAGAAATTTTTAAAACGGAACTAAATGCTTATATTTAAAACAGGTGTAAAGATTGTACAGTTTTTAATCATTTACAATTACAGTATAATATGTTAATCCAAACCTTAGTATACTTTAATTTGCCTTATGCGTGAAAAAGTATCCGAACGAATTTTACTTAATTCGTAAAACTAATTTTAGAGCGTAATAATTCTTTGCAGTGGCTGAAACTTTGTAAATAAATTTTATATATAACTCAAATTTAAATTAAATATTCAAAATTTTCAAAACTAAATGTTTCATAAAAAACAATATTAAAAAGGGTAGCGTGCGAATAAAACTAACTAAAAATTAACATTGCAAAGCAACATATTATGACCGCTGCGACCTTATTTTTTTGCAATTTTATTTTTCTGTTCAAAAAAACAAATATTAATCGGTTTTCCTTATTTCCCAATAAAAATTAAGATAAATTAAAAATTTTAATTAAAAAGACAAATTTTCAGGTCATTTATTTTATAAGAAATTTAATAACAAATTAACTTAATTTTAAAATAAAATTTATAAAATACTATGAATAAGTAATGTAATTTAAATCACTTCAATTTTCCGTTTTAGCTTTTAAAGGCACCTTCAAAAGCATTAATTTCTAAACTTTTGAATAAATTCTACTTAAAGTTTAAACTCTTAAGTTATCTATTAGACAGCGTAATGCGAAAATGTGTCATTTTTTAAAATTATTATTATTCCCAAAACATTTGTTGATTCAAAATTGTTGCGTGCCGTATCTAATCACACAAATGTAAAATAATACAATAAACATAATTGTGTAAATTTCTCAACAAGTCTTATTATACGATCGAAAATTCCAGAATAGAAAAGGATTAATTTACTATAGAAGTATTATCAATGATTTTGTTTTATTGATTTACAAGTAAGTTATTGTCTAAATATTGTCTCTTATTTTTCAAAAATTCAAATAGATATTGAGGATTTAAATAACCTTCAACTTATATCAAATTATTTGTTCAATATTAAACTTTGATAACAAAAGTTTAACAAATACCCGGTTTTATGGCAACATAAAAAACCTCATCAAATTTACAGTTAAAATCCAGGCGTTTTTAAAATTAATGATTGTCAATTGAAACTTATCTATAGGGTTAGGATTTTTAGGACTAAAAACTGGTCAAAACGCGAGGGAACCGGGAACAAAAATGTACCAAAAGCGGGAATAGAATCCGGGTTCTACAATTTTTTATTGTCATCAAAAATTATAATTTTAAAAATGTCCAACTGAATATTATGAAACATTTCTAAAATATATATTTAGCTATTGCTCAAAAAATATTTATTAAAGTAAAACTCGTAAAACTATGTCTTAAGTAAGCGTTCAACATTATAAATTTGATACTTTTGTAATATATTTAGAAACTTCTTGTTAAATATAGCCAAAACGGGCACTTTTTAGAAATAAAGTACAAATCAATGACTTTTCCCAAAACCAGCTAAACCGGGAAAAGCAGGGAAAATAAAACCACTTTTAATTAAATGGTTATATTTAAGAGAAGTTAGTATATTAATCTCCCGGTTATTTGAAGTAAAAAACCGGTATTTACCAGGAAAATCCTTACCCAACTTATCAAAGTTACTACTAGTGATGATGGCTTAGAGCCTCTGAAGCCTTCCAAATTTAAATTTTGGAAGAGGCTAGGGTTAATGTTTCTTACTTTTTGGAGCCCGAACCTTTCGAGTTCTGCTTACGAAAGCCTGGAGCCTATTTATATAAGCTATAATTTTCTAAATTAAACTATAATAACATTTTAACGAATATTTCCCAACTTAATATTATTCATTTTAGTAATAATTAATTTTATAATTATTTTGCGAGATAAACATTATTTTAATAATCAAATACATTAAACGAAAAATGTTATTTGATATTAACTTTAACATTTTTAGCTCTCTTTTTAGTTTAAAAGTCGAGCTTATGGTTTGACCATGTCCGCTTGTCCGTCCGTCCTCCTGTCTGCAGTCTTATATGAATTAAAGGATTTCACGTATTTCTTATAATAAGAAAGAGATTAGAAATTTTTAATTTTTAATTTTTGCCATAAATGGCTTAAAAACTTAAATATTCGCGACATAGGTATGCATAATCCTTTTAAAAGCAAGCTCTCTATGAATGTGTCGTTCTTGTTTATTGTTCATTTATGGTGCTTTATATAAAGAGAGACACAGAAGTTTAATTTCGAGTTCTAATTTTATTTGAGGCTCTTGAAGAGAGGCTTAGGTTCAGGCTCAGGTTCCAGCCTCTAGAACCCGAGCCTCATCATCACTATTTACTACGCTTTACGGTGAAATGATAATGTAGAATCAGAGCGTGAATGTTCTTATTTTAAATCCGTACCTTTTCGGATAATTAAATGATCAAAAGAACTTAGTGATTTTAATAAATTATATTTATATATCGAACGCAATTTAATCGGAAATAATTATATTTCAGGTCTGAGTGCCGCAAAATATTTAAGGGACAGAGGTATTGATGTAATTGTTATCGAGGCTCGAGACCGTGTCGGAGGTCGAACTTACACAAAAAGGGTAAATTCATACTCACTGAAACAAGTTTCAAATTATAAGTTCTTATTCAGGATGAAAAAATAAAATATGTGGATCTCGGAGGTATACAAAAAAAAGCGTTTATGTAAACTCCGAAATTAATTTATTTGTCAACAATTTTTGTTGTTTAGGCGCTTATGTGGGCCCAACACAGAATCACGTTTTTCGTATGATCAAAGAATTAGGACTCGAAACGTACAAAGTGAATGAAGTGGAAGATTTGGTTCACTACAAAAATGTGAGCACAAATCAAAATACTTTTAGAAACGCTATTTTTCCGCACAAATTAAACGATTTATTACTGTTGTCGAAAAGGGTGTGCGAACGTGTTTTCCGGCCAGTCGTAACCCACCATTCGGTGGAATACTCCAGAACTTGGACGTGAATAATATGTTTCGCTTAATCGATAAGATGGGAGAAGAAATCCCATACGACGCTCCGTGGGACGCACCGCACGCCGAAGAGTGGGATACGCAGACATTCAAGCAATTTATCGATAGAAACGTGTGGACCGAAGCGGCGCGAGACTTCACCACCGTATTCATGAACATGTGCGTCACTTCGGGCACATACGAAGGATCGTTGCTCTGGTATCTGTGGTACGTGAAACAATGTGGTGGCACTCGACCCATATTTTCCACTTCGAACGGCGGACAAGAGAGAAAAATAATAGGCGGTTCGATGCAAATAAGCGAAAGATTGGTGGATAAAATTGGAAGCGATAGGGTTTTGTTAAGTAAACCAGTTGTTGGGATAACCTATGAAGACAACGAAGTGACGGTTAAAACGCTGGATGGTAATGAATACAAAGCAAATTACGTTGTATTAGCACTTCCACCACTGATGCAACATAAAATCCATTACAATCCACCGCTGCCTCCATTGCGCAATCAGTTGAATCAGAGATGTCCGATGGGCTCTGTTATGAAATGCATTGTTTACTATGAAACCACGTTTTGGAGAAAAAAAGGATTATGCGGCTCAATGATGATCGAGGGTCTCGACGATTGTCCGATTCCTTACACGCTGGACGACACTAAACCCGACGGCAGTGTTCCAGCCATTATTGGGTAATTAACAAAAATAGATGCTTAATCACATTGGATGACTTAACTAACGATAATTATTAAATTTAAGTTTCGTACCCGCCGATAAAGCGCGAAAATTTCTGCAATTAACGAAAGAAGAACGAAGACGGATAATATGCGCAAGTTTTGCCCGTGCATTAGATGCCGACGAAGCTAACCATGTAATCTTTTTTGAATTAATAGAAAATAATATGTGCATCTTTTTTAATTGCTAAACTATTAATAATTGTTAGCCAACTCATTACGAAGAACATAATTGGATGGAAGAGCAATATTCTGGTGGCTGTTACACAATGATATGTCCGCCAGGATTTTTGACCAGATATGGTCGAATAATTCGGGAACCGATCGGCAATATTTATTTCGCGGGAACGGAGACCGCATCCCATTGGTCCGGATATATGGAGGGAGCCATACAGGCGGGAGAGAGAGCTGCGCGACAAATACTATTCAAAATGAAAAAAATAACCAAAGACGAAATCTGGACACTGGAACCACCATCTAAAGTAAATCACCCCAAAACTTGTCATTTAAGATTTAATATATCTAACCATATAATTATAACACAGGATGTTCCGCCTGTTAGCATATCGCCAACATTTTGGGAACGGAATAGTCCATCAGTTGGTTGTTTGTTAAAGATTGGCAGTTTAGTGGCTATTACTGGTTCGATTGTATTATCGAGTTATATACTTAAGCAGTATGATTACGATATCATTCGAGTTTTACCATCAATTGATATTAATATTCGATTTAATCAATAGATATATAACTGTTTGTTAATCATATTCTTATATAAAAAGCATAAAATCATAGATCTTTATTAAATCAAAAATTTAGCATCTATTTTAATGTCAACGAATTCGATTTGATTATCTAAATTCATATATAAAGCGTTAATCAATTTACAAAACTTTACCACCAAAATATTTTCGTTAAAAACCGTTACAAGTTTCGAAGTTGGAATAAAAGTTTTTTATTTTTGTTTTTGGTTCAATTGTTTGTCGTGAAATTTTATTCTTAAATTTATTATATTTTAAAACCTTTTCGTTTGTCTATATTTGTAATTTTGTTATCGCACTAACGGTATATGTATACTGATTTCAATAATAAAATTAGACCTAAAAATTGAAAATTCTATAAAATTAAGATGTTTTGCACGCCCTCTGGTGTCTATAAAACAAGTTAAAAAACTGACCTCTAACTCGCTATGTTTGAATTTGACCTCTTAATCATTGAACTATGAGTTCAATGGATTTTTACCAAAATTTAACAAAAAAACTGCCAAAATCGATTGAACTCATAGTCATTCGGTGATAAAGAGGTCAAACCGGTACATGTGATTCATAGTTCAATTATTATAACTTCTTTTATGGACGACAGATGGCACTAGAGTAGCCAATAAAATTTAGCGAAAACCATTGTCAAAAAATCAATTGAACACTTGGATGATTAAATGGATAAACGCAAACATTGTGAGCGATCGGTCAGTTATTTAAGCTTTCGCTGTTATATATTATATGACTTACAAACCGTCCATCGAAATAGAAATTTGAAGTTTTTCGCAAATTTATTAATGATATCATATATACGGGTACAACATAGTGATTACAACCAAAATTGATTGGATTTTAGAGTTGTATTTGATATTAACAAAACTACAAATATAGACACACAACCGAAATAAATAAAACCATTGGATTTACGAAATAAAATAACAAAACAAAATTAATTGAACCCAAAAAAAACAAGAATTCATTTGTATTGCGTTCGCGGCAAATAAAATTGCATTATAATTAACGTAATTAGGATTGAAACGAGAAATCATTTCGAACTCACGATTAATAATATTTTCGATTCATGCATAAACATTTTAAATCAACATTTATATGAAATACATTTATTTTTCTCAATTATTTTGTAATAACAATAAAAAAATCGTAACGAGTTGTTTTAATTTAAAAAATACTATTTTTTCGATAAAATATTAAAACAAAACCAATTAATGGATTGCCATATCAAAAACAAATATACTATTAATTTTGCTAATTCGGTAAATAATACTAAATTATACACTTATTTACATAGTTTTATATTAAACAAAAACGAATCATTTCACGTCTAAATCGTTATTATCATCAAATTTTTTAATCTTCAACAAAATATTAACAAACCATGGCTCCAAACGTGATATCGCATCGAAATCCTTAACAGTCTTCGTAAACCCATCCTCGTCTTGATTCTCCAAACAACTCAACACTTTCTTAAGAAACTTGCATTCACGCGAATCACTAAATGCGGGGAAAATATCTTCGTAACGCTTGAGCGCCAGTTCCCCATTCAACGGATCGATACACGTGTGGCAAAGCGCGGCACGAAAGAAGTGATCCTTCGCTGAATACTTAAGAAGCGACGAATCCGCGCAATAATTACCGATTTCTTCGTAGATATCGATGGCCTTCTGATACTGGCCTAACGTTGCGTTAAAGTGCGCCACATTTAGTAGACAACGGTTTGCGCTGGCGTTTGATTCGTCGCACTTATAATAATTAGCGGCCGTTTCGTAGTGCGACAACGCGTTACTCACGTCCGCCAACTCTTTCTCGTATATCTCGGCCACAGTCACGTGAATCTTGGCAGCGGTGGTCAGTCGCGCCGTTTCCGTGTAAATGCGTATGGCTTTGTTGTAATATTTGATAGCGAGCTGTGTGTCGCACTTCTTGTAACAATTGCCGGCATTCACGTAATCGTGTGCAGCCATGTGTTTGCTGTTATCGCGGGTATGAAGCGTTGCCGCGCAAGTAAACGCGTTTCCAGCCTCTGTTCATAATTCAAATGTTTATATAATGTTAATTTTGTGTTTTTATAATTGAAATACTTGTCCAGTTTTTGGCGAGTTTATAACAATTAGCGGCTCGAGTGTAGAGTTCAATGGCTTCTTCCACTTTCGATGAGTTACCGAGAAGTGAGGAGAACATCGATTGGAACGCATTGCACTTCTTTTCCGCGTCTCTCATGTATTGATTCGCTTTCAGTTCGTGATCATTCATTATTCTCTACCCAATTATCGCCAATTTTTTTATATGTTTATCCGGTGTATACAAAATATATCAATATCTAACATCTGTGGTATGAGTTTTATAGAAATGCGTACAAACATTAAGTAGAATTGAATTTTTTAATTCCGTTCACATCTCGTACGCGACTATTGATTGTGGATATGTTAATACTGAACTAAAACTTAGTTTTCCGATAACTCCGCAGTTATATTAATAAGGAAGAGTTGAGTCATCAACAGATAATTAAATAACTGAATCACTGGGTAAACACTTATTAAATGTAATCACGTGTTACAGTTGCTATCGCAACGCTATGCGCTTAATATAATAATATTGTATTTTTGTCGCCGTAATGTTATTTTTGGTTAATCATTAAGCTTTATTGATTGAGGCCAAGTATAGTAAGTTTATTGGTGATAACGTTACATCTTATTTAACTAACGGTTTATTTTAATTAGCGGTCGAATTTGATTTAAATACAAACGTTAAATTTTTGTTTAAACAGATTTATACATTATTTAATCGATTCATTGTTTAACAACATTTTAAATAGTTTTAATTTTTTGTTAAATAAATGTTACAAAACAAGTAAAAAACCCGCTTTGCGGATATAAAAACATTTTTAAAATCTTAAATCCACTCAATAAAAATGAGCAATAATTAGATTATTGTTATTATAGCCCGTTATATGTTTTATAGTTTTTATTTTATTAAATATACCCGTTATTCTTGTATAATGTTTTATTGTTGAGTATCAAACATTTCTTGCGCTACACAATATTATATATAAATCAAAAAACTTTTTAAGATATTGTTAGGTGATAAAAGTCAAAAGTGCTCTTCCAAGTATTGTAAGAGACCGTGACGGAGGGAGAATATCATTTAAATTATATATTATATGATTAAATATGATTTGGTTTTTTAGTATCCCTCCACTATTGTTGTTGTAAAAAACATTTAATTTTTACTAATTCGCGGGAATTAAAACACTTTAAACTCACAACAAGAAGCAATAATGAGTTTATTGGAATCATAAAACGTTTTAAATGGTTAATATACTAAATTGTTATGCAGTATACAGTATTGTTTAATTGTTGATTATACAATGTTCTATAAAGTTTTTATACAGTATATTGATTATTATTATTATTATTAGCTTATTTTAATATTGTAGGAGAAAGAGAAAGTGTCGGAGATAGAGGGAGAGAGAGATGGAGAGAGAGAGAGAGAGAGAGAGAAAGACGAAAAAGTAACAAAAAATACAAACAAATCAAAAGTCCTATTTCACTCAAACGTATATATTTCTGGATACTACTGTTTACTATTAAAGATTAATCAAAAAAGTCAATAATTTTGGATCTGATGATATCAAAAAATAAGTCGTGCTCTCTTTCTGTACATTATAATGTAATCCGTTTTGAGTGATATTTCTTAAGTCCCGTTTAAGAACTTTAATTCTATCTTTTATGATATTAAACAAATAATCGGAATTTAATACATTGAGAGGTCGAATATAATCGATTAATTCCACAATTGTGTACATTTCTATTGGAATTAGATTCTTAAGACTTCCTAAATCTTCATTTTGATTTGTTTGGCGAATAACTTTAATCGCTTTTATGATCAAATTTTTATCGTTAACTGGATTTTTGACGAGAGATAATAGTTGTTTAAGTTCATTAATTGGTGACATCAAAAATGATTTATCATTTAGTAATTTAAAGACGTTTTCATTCATAAATTTTTCACAACTTTCTGTTAATACATTGAGAGAATAAAGTTTGGAAAACTTATAAAACGTACGAACATTGCTAACTGTTATTAATTTTGTTAATGAATTTTCAATCATATTTACGATTCCATTGATTTGGTATTTATGTGCCAAACTCAACACATCCATGGCTTGCTGTTCATCCATAAATTCCCATGACTTTGCTGAATATATGTATTTGAGAAACAATTCTAAAGTATTAGCGGATACTCCTTCGATGACCACTCGTTTTTCGTGACTCTCTTTCATATCTCCGTAAAGCATTCTATAGAACACATCACTACTCGCACCCAAAATGAGTCGATGTGCTGGAAATTCGCGATTATCTGCAATTATAGTCACATCACTCATCTCCTCGCGTAAGAAATATTCTTCGCTATCAAATCGATTAAAACTATTTGAATAATTTTTGGACATCTTTGGAGAATTAATATAAAAAGTAATTCAATTAATATTTAAAGGATTCGATAAAATATGCTTTATTGTTACTTGATTTTACTAAAACAATCGATAATTATGATCAGTGAATGCGAATTATCGCTTAGATTTAATGTAATTTGGATTTATTATACTATACACTATTAGATATATATTTACTGTTTTGGTTATAATATGAATGCAATTTTGTTTATTTACTAAAAACTTTAAACTTTATACTTCAAACTTTCTAAAACTCAAGTTCGAAACTCACATTGTTTTAAGTACTTAATAAATGTGGTATTGGTTTGACTTTTCACAAAACAAAAACAAATATAATTCTTAAACCATATCAATCCAAATCATTATAATAAATAATTATGTTAATAAATTCAAACCATTAATAAAACTTTAATTTCGTTTATATAATCCATTTATAATAATTTAACATAATCAATGAATCCAAACCATAATCATAAAACTTAAACCATACCAAATCAAACCAAAACCATTGGTTAACTTATAAAAACCAAACCTATAGCAACCTTAGTGCTCAATATTTAAATACAATCTCCAACTATTGGTGAACTTCTTGAACTTATATTTAATATAAGAAAACATCATATATTATTGCTTTTGAAAAACGATGATAACAGCGAATGGTATTATAGTCTAATATTTTGTTATTATGATTCATTAAATATTTATAGCGTTTTTAAAAATGATTGCATTCCATACTTATTTTACACAAGTAATATCGATCTAATTGTTAAATAAACTCGAATCAAATTATTTTAGCTCAAATTAAACAGTGTATATGCTATTTTTAGTTAATTTTAACCATAAGTTTATTGAACTGGTGACCAATTCAAGGAAACGGATTTAAAGTTTGGTGACACTGACACACGTACGGCAAAACTCATAATGGATACGTTAACCCGGAATAAAACATTTCGAGAAATTATCGGTTTTGGTTTCTCTTTTCTACCGATTCTTCTGTAATTATTATACAATCAGTTGCACATTTTAACCTTACGAGCGAAATGTCTCTTTATATTAGTTTTGAGTGATGACTAACGTCTTTCTTAACCATTTAACTCACGAATCAATTATCATGTAACGAACGATAAAATATTTAAGGATTATTCTTTTAGTAAACAAGGATAATAAACCAAAAAATCAATAATTAAATAAACAAGAACGACACATTCATAGAGAGCTCACTTTTTCATGGGTTAATGCAAACTCATGAAACAAATATATTAGTTTTTAAGAAAAGATGGTAATAATCCAAATCCCTTTATTAATATAAGAATTAGGTAGAATATTTATTGATTTAAGACTGCGCACAGACGGACGGACGGACGGACACACATTGTCAAATCCATAAGCTCGCCTTTTTTTAAAAAAGTGAGCTAAAAAAATTATTTCTCAATTTTTAAGAATCTCTTTGGTTTCGCTAAAATAGACAAAATCTTATTTCAAAATTGTAAATACATAATTATAACTATTAAAAATGTGTAATACTTGTTACTAGAAATTAGCCCATCGTCGGCGGGTACCAACAGGTTCATATTCACAAACAATTCTACTTGACAGAACTCAAACTCTACCCAACTGTGACCTGACGCAACTTTAACCAGACCCAACTTTACCTGATCCAACTTTAACCTAACACAACTTTAACTTGACCGAACTCACTCTACCCAACTTTAACCTGACCTATCTTTAACCCAGCTAGAATATATCACAACACGAACTTATCAACACGAACACCGAACAGCTCCAGACTAATGCCGAAACCCCCCGACTGATCCAGAACCTCATCCGATTGATCCCGAACCCCAATTGACTGATCCATAAACCCACCCGACTGATCCCGAACCCCTCCCGACTGCTCCCGAAACCCACCCGACTGCTCCCGAACTCTACCCGTCTGATACCGAACCCTACCCCCTCGAGTGTCCCCTCATTTTACTCCGTTTTTAGAGCTGAGCTGATTGATAAAGGCTGGAATAGCAATATGTTATGCGCATTTACCAATAATTTAAGGAGTTCCCTTATAATGCTATTGAAACAGTTTTTCCGCCCCCATTTTTAAGGTGGGTCCCACCACCTCGAAACCCCCTGATTTGCACTCCTTTCTTTAAGATGAATCCAATGATATAGGGGTCGGTGGGGTGCAGCCACCAGGGGAGGCGCCTATAAAGGGTATCAGCGACAAACAGACAACTTTTGAACTATATATATATATGATATTATCAAATGGAAATTATCATAAATAATTATAAATTCGATCACTTTTCCAAGAATACAGAAATTTTACTATAGTTTCGAGCAATAAAATAAATTATTAAATATTTACTCATCTGCTTAAAAATGTTGAAGCAATAACCAATTTAATTGACGTGAAAAAATAAATACATACTGCTCTAAAATAAACTCTAGAGTGGCATCAATTTATTTTGGATTTTGATACGCAATATTTATACGTATAGATATATTATTTCTAAAATGACGAACGAATATGTTGCCGATGATCCACCAGTTTATGAAATTTTATTTTGCTATTTTAGTTACGCGATTCTCTTATTTTTCGCTTATCTAAATGAGTTTTTGCAACGATTTATAACGGAAAAAGAAATAGATAGAACATCTTACACAACTTTATACGATAACTATTATTTTCGTAATTTTTTCATACGGAGAATTAAAAGTATGTTTTGTCATCCAATTTGCTCGACACCATCAGCTAAAGTGACTATTTTGGGGAGAAGCCATAAACTAACGTAAAAAAATTCCAATGCATATTATATGATTTTCACAGTACTGTATATTATCTTTGTTACTATATTTTTTTTGTAATTTTCAACCGTTAGTAAAAATAAATTTAGTTGAAATATATTTTTTATTTTTTATCCACAATTAAATAAATAATTCAATTGTAGATATTCGGGCAGAAAAATTGAAGCAATCAATTTAGGATCATATAACTATTTGGGATATTCGGAGAACACGGGACCAATCACTGATTCGGTGGAGAATTCGATCAAAATATTTGGATTCGGAAATGCGTGTGCATCTAATGAATTGGGTAAAAGGCTATTTTAAATGTTATTAATTAATTTGATGTTCTAATTGTGTTTTTAGTAAATTGGAACAATATTTGTTTTTATTTCGTATAAATTGTTTAAACAATTTAAACTGCTAGGTTTAATTTTGTTTAACAAAAAAAATCATTGTTAAATTTAATTAAAATTTTACAGGCACTCAGAAAATACACCGTGATTTAGAAATTGTTTTGGCAAACTTTTTAAAAGTTGAAGACAGTATAATAGTGGGTATGGGTTTTGCGACTAATTCAACGTGTATTCCATCCCTTTTTAGTAAAGGTTGTCTCGTAATCAGCGATCAATTAAATCACGCTTCAATAATATTAGGATGTAAAATATCAGGCGCTAAAATTAGTGTGTTTAAACACAATGGTTTGTATTGTATCGCCATTTACCAATAAATTTATATAACATTCACCATTTTTTTTATGTTAAAGATATGAACGATTTAGAGAAAGTTCTTCGTCGGTCTATACTAGAAGGCCAGCCAAAATCAAAAAGAGCATGGAAAAAAATTATCATTATTGTCGAAGGAATTTATAGCATGGAAGGAACTATCGTTAATTTACCGGAACTGTTAAGACTGAAGAAAAAGTATAAATCATATTTGTATGTGGACGAAGCGCATAGTATTGGAGCTTTAGGTCCTAATGCCAGGGGTATAGTAATTCGATTAGTTTTAATAACAATTAATGAAGTTAATTAAATTTGTTATTCAAGGAGTTTGTGATTACTTTGGATGCGACCCAAAACAAATTGATCTATTAATGGGAACTTTTTCGAAAAGTTTTGCCGCTTCTGGTGGATATATTGCTGGCAGTAAACATGTTATATCTTTCTTACGCCGTAAATTAGCCACCAATTACTATTGTTCTAATATGTCGCCCGCAATAGCGCAACAAATTATTTCCGTCATTCACTCTTTAATGGAATCAAATAAAGAAAGTGATGGCTTAAATAGAATCAGGAGATTAAGAGAAAATACTATGTTTTTTCGTCAACAATTGATTAAACATGGGTTCCATATCTACGGAAACATTGATTCACCTGTTATTCCAATCATGGTTTACAATCCATGCATACTTAAGTACTTCACTAGTAATTTGATTTCATATGTTTGAAATTGGGTGGTTATGTAGTATTCGAACAGTTTTGCCATAAAATGTTTAATTTGTTAATTCTAACAATGCAATTGTGTAAACAATTTGGCGCTCACGCGATAAATTAAGTAAAATCAAAAGGAAAATTATTAAACAAAATTTTTTAGTTCTCTTTGACAGTAGAGCTTAAGGACTTGATTTTCTGTCCTGATGTTCGCAGTGGTATATTGATTAAGGGAATTCACTGATTTCTTATTTAATAAAGGGAATTGGTATCTTGCTATCAATTGGGGTATAAAACTAATATATTTTGACATAATTATGCATTAATCTATGAAAATGTGAGCTCTCTATGAATGTGTGTCGTTTTTTGCTTATAACAATACTGGTCGACTAAGATACTGTAGACGACTTCAAATTGAATTAGAGTAGCATGCGATTTATGAACACATTATTGTATTGTTTTAGAAAAATTACATAATTGTTGTAAATATTGTTAGTATTTGGGAAAAAATTATTTCATTACTTCGTATATAAATAACACATTAAGTTAATTTAGTTATGTTAAAGTTTTAACTTTGTTAAAAATAGGTATTTGATCGCTCAACTATTAGAGCACGGGATCGCAACCACAGGCGCCGCATATCCAGTAACATCAATAGTTGGCGCCAGAATGAGAATCTGTTTGTCGGCTTCGCATTCCAGACTTATGCTCGAAACCGCTATTAACGCAATTAATCAAATCGGAAATGCTATTTATATTAATTATTCGCGCAATAAATAAATATAAATATTAGTTTGTTTATTGAATGATAATGACTTTAGAAAATGTTCAAAAATTTTTCCTGTTTTATAATTTTATTTTCAACTTTGTATTTGTATTTTAAATACGAAAATTGTAAATTTAAAACTTATGCTAATATTTTTACTCAATAAAACTTGACTTGCATTTGATATGATCATTAACTCTTCGCTCATCACTTTTTCTTTGATACACCATTATTCATAAGCTAATGTTATACGGAAAATTTAATAATAATAATAATAATAATAATTTGTTGATTCAGCAGTTTATTGGTGGTGTATACTCATTTCAAAACGTATTTAGAGTTGACTATACTCACCGTTTTATTAACATTTAGTACCTGTTATTTTTATTTCCTATAAAATCTAATAATGAGGTAATGAAATATATCTAATAAAAGGTAATAATGTAATGCAATTAAATTTCATTAATTTTTTATTTTAAAAATGCTTTTGCATAGCAACGTCAAGTCAGTTCAGGTTTAGTGCTGAGAAGGATAATTCAATCCTCAATGTAATATATAATAAATTTAATTAAAAATCTATGAGATCGTAAATTAGTTAACATTGAATTGGTTGTTATGCATAATAGACTCCAAATCGTTAAAAATTTTAAGCCCGAGCCCGATTGCGGCCCGTTATGTTCAGGCCAGACCCGGCCCGAGCCCGACTTTTCAGCAAGTTTCAAAGCCCGGCCCGACTTCGGCCCGATAGGTAGAAGCCCGACTCGGCCCGAGCCCGATTATAATAAAAAACAACATATAACCAAAATTTTGTTTTATTTAATATCATCATAATTTGATCT